>JACXGM010000196.1:0-71954 GCA_016801145.1 Umbra pygmaea
ACACACACACACACACACACACACACACACACACACACACACACACACACACACACACACACACACACACACACACACACACACACACACACACACACACACACTGTTAGAATGAAAGACTAACAGTTGCACTGACTGAATTCCTGTTCATACCTGTGAGTTTGTTATCATTCATATTGTAGTGAGGGAGACAGTGAACCAGTCTGTAAACCAGTCTAACCAGGTGAACAGTCAGCCACAGGAATGACTGGAATGGAGCCAACCTGGTGTTGCACTGGGCAGATGGCCTGTGTGTATGTATGTGTGTGTGTATGTGTGTGTATGTGTGTGTATTTGTGTGTGTATGTGTGGGGGTGTTGAGCAATCTGTTATGTTGTTGATAAGATCGTGCCAGACAGAATGTGCTTCTTTGTCAGATGGCGGTGCCAGACCAGTTGCATTCAGGAAATATCCATTAATTAAAGTATTGCTCAAGATATTATTTACTCTTTAAATATATTTTCAGTCTTCTATACTAATTATTGTATTTTGAAATGTCACGATCTGAAGCTCATGTTAGCATGTTGACATTGCTTGGGTTAATAGAGCTATTATCTTTGCCCCTGTAACATTGGAACATTAAGGTAATGGGGATATTACTGTGTGAATTCTAGCTCCTGGCAGGACTCAAAGAAACAAAATGTGTGTTTAGGCAAAGGCCAGTTGAAGGCAACCTCGTTAGCTAAGCTTTGTTTGGGAAAGTAATATTTTTCCTGGCTGTGCACTCAATTTAGTCACCAGCAATGAAAATAAAATGTAGTTAGTTTATTTTAACAGGCAAGTTGATTGAGAACTGCTTTTCATTTACAGCCATGGCATGGGGAGACTTAGGGTGAGGAAAGAGGATTAATTATTCAATTGAAAGCTGGAGATGATTAGGTTGTCTTGATGGTATGAGGGCCAGAACACAAATTAGTCCAGGACATCGGGGTTAACACCCCTACTCTTACAAATAGTGCCACGGAATCTTTTGTGACCCCAGAGTCAGGACACCCATTTAACATCCCATCCTAAAGATGGCACCTTACGCAGGGCAGATGTCCCCATTACTGCCCTGGGGCAATGGGAATTAACTTTAGACCAGATGGAAGCGTGCCTCCTACTGACCCTCCAACACTACTTCCAGCAGCATTGGTTTCCCATCCAGGGACCGACCAGTCCCTGCTTAGCTTTAGAAGCAAACCAGCAGTGGAATACAGGGCGCTATGCTGCCGGCAGCTCCCAGAAGCCATTACATTGTCTCTGTTCCATTCAGAGGAATAATTGCTTTAACAGACCATGACTGTTTACTTTTCCATTTGTCGTGTAATCCCCATGTTATCTCCATATTACTTCAGGCTGTCCCCACCCAGAGTGAGGATATGTGTGAGGGGGAGACTGCGCCTCTCTCCCCGGGGCTAGGCTACCTGGAGCAGGTGTGCCGGATGCTGGAGGAGATCGCCAGACTGCAGAGGCAGAACCAGGTGTTACAGATGGAGATGGAGGCTCTCCAGCAGCAACAGGCGAGCCAGGTAAGAAGATACGCTGACGTGTCAGATTAGGGTCTCGGGTGAATACAGAGTTGTGAGAATGAAGCTCAGAGAAGGTCAATGTTTGCATTGCTTTAATGTAAGCAGTGACACAGTCAGAGTAAGAGGTAACTTACCAACATTTTACCTGCTGTTTCATTCCCTATAGAAGTCTGAACATGATCATCGTGACTGCAGGGCCATTATGGAGGGTGGCCAACCTGCCCACAAAACACTTGAAGTCAAAGATGATAAGGAATTACCCTGCCAAGCATCCCATAATAGTAATCACGTGCCCCAGTATTTCCGACGGCGATCAGCATCAGACACCAGACTTATGAAGGGACATCTGAGTGAGTGACCATTTTGTGTTTCTTCCCATAGTCTAATGACACATTAACTGACTCGTATGTTTAGTGTGCAGTAAAGAAATTCCTTAAATGTTTACTGTACATTAAAAAATAGCTTAAATATTTAGTGTACAGTAGAAAAAAATCTTATATGTTTAGTGTATGGTAAAAAAACCTGACTAATATGTTTAATGTACAGTAAAAAACTGTCTCATGTTTAGTGTACAGTAAAAAAACTGACTAATATATTTAGTATAGAGTAAAAAACTGGCTCATATGTTTAGTGTACAGTTAAAAACTGGCTCATGTTTAGTGTACAGTAAAAAAAACTAACTAATATGTTTAGTGTACAGTAAAAAACTGGCTCATTTGTTTAGTGTACACTAAAAAACTGGCTCATATGTTTAGTGTACAGTTAAAAACTGGCTCATATGTTTAGTGTACAGTTACAAACTGGCTAATGTTTAGTGTACAGTAAAAACACCTGACTAATATGTCTAGTATGCAGTAAAAGACTGGCTCATATGTTTTGTGTACAGAAAAAAACTGGCTAATACCTGTATGTTTAGTGTACAGTAAAAGAAAACCTGGCTCATATGTTTAGGTACAGAGTTACACTTTAAAATACTTACTCATCTCCTTACAGTGTACAGTAGACATAGACTGTGAAATATTATCTGTTTGTCAGTTGTTTTGTTTTAAATTCACAGTGTTAATTGTAGGGGTTAAATTAGGCCGTGGCCACCTACAGTAAGTTCCGTTACTACTGTAGGTGTGGCTGAACGTTTTGTTATGAGCAGTGAGTCTTGATCAATATCTGATGAAAATCTAATCAGGTCATTACCAGATAATATGAAGCTTTCTTTTAAAATAACATTGTTTTGTTTTAGTATATGTAGCTGTGGATAAAGTTTTCACAATAAATCACAAGCGTGTCAAAAATCAAGCTGGAATGTACTGAAATGAAATTGCATAAAATAACATGAAAGAAATGTCCAAGAAATACTGTTGTTAATCATTATTGCAAAGAAAGTGTGTGAATTTATTGGAGACAGAGTGTTCGCAACAAAGCTTTGTAAAGTTGTGCTGCCTGGATTCTGGAAATGTTTAAAAGATAGCCAAGAGGTAGCAAACAAGTGCCTTGTGAAGAGGTGCCTGTTCAGAGGCAAACTGCACTACGAGTTTTGTTCAAATGTGGAAGGACTTATGAGAAATATTTAGGCTGCTAGGCAGACAGAAATCCTAGGCTAGGCTACCAAATGAATGTGGTTTAAGCCACTTTTCTACATGAACACTGAAAAACCTAATTTGACATGGCTACACTATGACTTTATGTTTGGTATGGCTTTTCAAATATCTTAACAATTTTGCTTATATTTCTTGAAAGTCTTCATTTATACATGCAGACAAATTCTGATCCAGTATCTTTGACCAATCAGAAAAGATATGTTTCAAATAATTTAGCAAAAGATCACAATTAAACACAGCCAGATGTCACCTGTTCTTTAGGTACATACATAGCTTTTTTATGAGCCATGCATCCCCCACGAAATCAGGCCCCACCACCTCCCAAATCCTGATTTGCCCACTGTGTGTGTTTGTTTTAGGGAAGGAAGGCATAATGTCTAGAGGACAGTATCTGAATGAAGAGAGCCTGTTTGAACAGCCAGATGATGATGTCACAGAGCAGGTAAGACATTGTACACTAAACTCAAATCCACACATGTATACACCTACAAAAAAAACATGCATACATCCTGCACATACTGTACTCACAAACATTATATATAGATAAAAAATCGATGTCTTCCAAATTAATGTTTCACAATCAATGGCACCCTTAAAGATTATTGTAAATAACATCTACCAAAACTGAACCAGGTATTAAATTACACTTATTCAAGTGAATCTAGGTCTTAAGGAACTATAAAATGGGTTTGGCGATATTTGCAATTTAGCTAAAATTTTGTTCCAAGCCTATGACAATGTCTTAATATCCGCATGTAGAATTTTGCCTATTCACTCAAGTGCTTTAGTATGTAATAAAAAATGATCACTACTACGCCCCCATGAGGAGCTGAACAAAATAAAAAACACAACGGACAATTCCTCCCACTTTTAATCTCAACCCCAATTTTAAAACATAAAAACGATTTTAACATTCACTTACCAGAAACGGATTGTCACTGATGTAGACATGCTAACCAGCCACATGTTTTAAGTATTCTAATATTTTGTAATGAAGTGTTTTTTTTGTGACGAAGCGATAGCTAGCTATTGGCTGTCCTATGTCAATACACTGGTGGCTGGCTCGTTAGCCTAATTGTCTCACCTACCACTCACATTACACACCCTGGGTTTTCCAGAGCCCTCTGCCTCCACCCATTGGACAGAGTGAAGAACTGACTCCCTAACACAAACACTACTAGTAGATATTACATCTGATACTAAATTATGGGACAGTTGGGTTTCCTCATCTAGTTATAGGGCTTATCTAGCCTGATTCAGGGACTGGAACCAGGCAAAGGCTTATCCATAAACACACATCACGGGTTGGGTTGTTTATCCATCCATCATTTTTTTGATATTTTTAAAAATCAAGAAATAGCCTATATTTTTGACAGCTTTATTATAACGGGTCTCTGAAAGAGGAAATACAGTAGCCTACCATTCTCACCAGTGAAATTAAGATGAAATACTTCTCTATGCAAACAGTTGTTTGAATCAGACATACAAGATGCCTGCTATTATTGTTCTGCCTATCGTCCTACTTTTATCTTCTGTAAATTGTTGAGTCATATAGCTTACAATTGTTTTTCTACACGTTGTAATTAGGTTGAATTATCTCTCTCCCGCTGTTATTGAAATTTGCGCAAATCATCCTCTGATGAAAACATATTAATGACCAGGCAGGCATGTCACCAGACATTCAAAACCCTCAGGGCTCAGACAATCCGGGGCTGGGGGGATTGCATGTCTTTAATTACATTAGCTATATTTTATGTGGGCTATTAATTCACATAAAATATAATTAAATTAAAATTGTCATGTTTCTAATGACAAACGCAATTAGGTTCAAATACAAAAAACAATCTTTTTTATTTCTCATATGTTTTATTTTTTAATCTCGCACTTCGACAGCGCATGAATGTGTCAAGTGAACAGTTTATAAAAGATTTTGGGATAAACACAGACATTCTACAAACCTTATAATGGATGTCGCAATTAGTTCATTTTTCCAATGTAATGTACAGAACAACGGTGTAAGGTGCTTAAACCACATATGCAAACAACAACATAAGCAAATATTTTATTTACTAATTAGAAATTACATTTGTATTCACATGCTTAATTAATTCATTTAGACTTTTTCATGGTTACGGCGATGGGTGCTGCTATTGCCCCTAACTATGCCAATCTATTCATAAGGCACTGGGAAGAGATTTATATTATGATGTTTTCAAAAAATCCATATCACCATCATGTTATTCTTTGGAAAATATATATAGATGATATCCTATGGAATGGCACAGATATTCCCATCACAGTGTTTCTCTCCTAACTCATCAGATCCAAATGGCGCCACTCCCCTGAACACCAGGTGTTTAGTATAGGTCTCAGTAATAGTATCTAGTGCTTGTTATATCTGATTGGTAATATCATTCAGCTGTGTCTATTAGATCCTATATTAGTCAGATATATTCGTTGTGCTCTCCTGTTGTTTTGTTCAATTGAGTATTTGCGTACATTCTGTATGTCATGTCTCTAATAGCATAGTATTTCTAATTATATACTGTTGTGCAGTCTCACTGCCACCTGCCATTACTCGATTGTTTGTACACATCCTGGACAACCAGCAATAAACCCAACAAACCATCTACTGCCTGGTCTCCCTCCTTGAACACCAACAATCCCTAACAATACCATTTGGTCACATCCTTAAAAAGATATGCAATAGCAGCTTCATGAAAACAGCATTTTCAGCATGTTTTGTTAAATTTTGTTTGCACATACGTACCATGGCGAAATGTATATGGACAACCTGATGGCATTGTTAGCTAGCTAGCTTAGTAGCCCACATAAACAGAGGTAAAAAACAAACTTATATTTACCTTAGATTCGAAATTCATCCATCATTGTCCTTTTCACGAAACAACTCTAAGCAAAACAATGGCGGTGTATAGGGAAAAGCTACATTTTGGAAGGATGTATTAACCTGACCAATCACAGTCCTTGTGGTTTGCGTAGCCTCGATGGGCGGGTTACATTTTTGGAGAGGTGCACGTCACTAGACGGCGGAGGTTACGGCGGAGGGTCTGCGTTGACGCAGAGAGGTCTACGTGGGTACGCCCTCGATTTGACGCAGAAGCATAAAACACGCTTTAGACTACAACGTAACTGCATTACTGCAGTTAGTACAAATATGTGTTTTAGTATCCAAAACCGAGTTGGGAATTACTGAGTGCGCTGATGTTTGTTTTGTGACTGTTGTGTCGAAAACATGACCAACAAAATGATTTGAGCTGTTTAGGTGTATGCTCTGCTTTAAGAGTAGAGCAACTTGTGGTCTGAATTGAAGAGAGCAGTTGACAAGACCAAAACTAAAACAGAACACCTGCCTCCTCTTTGTTTTGATTGGGTATTTGAATTAACCAATAATAGTCTTTCTGCCCTCAGAACATGTTTGAGTAAGGAAAACTAATGTGTGTTGTTAGATGCCTGCAACAAATGGTAGAGAATTACTGAGTCAGGTTGCTTTTGCGCATTGTATGAGGAATGTGTCGCGATCAATGTATTAATTGACAAATATATTTATATTTCATTGAAGGTCAAAGAAGAATCAGGAAAGAAGAAAAAGGAAAGTAAAACTAAAACATTGAGGCTGAAGTCTTTCTCTCTGAGGAGGGATGCGACCTTGGAGAAAACCAGGTTAGACTACACTGACATCTAGAGGACAGTGGCTGCATTGTCCTGCTGTATACGACACCCTTATGAAATGTCCATGGCTGCTCTAACATGGCACCCAAAAAGGAAGGATGCACTGGTGCATAGATAACACACAGTGTGCTCAGAGTAGCTGTGGCAAGCACATATTTATCCTAGGCATCTGTTCATGAAAACCCCATATGACCAATCTCGTAAGGCCTTTTTGTTTACTAACATACATACTGTAGGTTTATTGTATATTTTAGGAATTATGTTGTAAGACTTAAATATTTAATCCCTGCCATTTTTAATGGTTTGTGTGTATGCTTTTTACCACATAAAGCCAACAGATTAATTCATCCACCAAGAAGGCTACTGGCAATCAATTAACACATCTGTTCAGGAGAAGGAAAACTGTGACAGGATGATCACAGAACAGAACATGACAGACAGACGTTGGTTACATTCCTCTTCTACATCTTGGAGAACTCCACCAGTGTTGCATGGAAAAAGCTGTTAATGCCAACACTCTACATTTATTTATGTATATGTATGAATATGTAAGTGTTAATTTATTGTCTGCTGCAACATTAAATTATTTATACTCAGATCACATACTTTTTAGTTTTCCATTTGAATGTAGCCAATTCATTTCTTGGATTTCTGTCAAATACATAAGAAATACAACATTAGGATATACTGTGAATTAAAGTCATCACAACAAAGTGTATATTTTGCTTTTGTGCTTATCTGTTTGGATCTCCATATCTAGTGTTCATTTTCACTTTTGTTTTCATAGTCTATTCAGGTAACCACAACTTTGTCTGCTTTTCAACAATAGAAGGAAAATATAATGTTATACAAGCTAATAACATTCATAATGCTTGTTCTGTTACATACTATACCAAGAAACTTACTGTAATAACAAAAACTATATAAAACCATATTAAAATCAAATTTATGGTTTATGTACACTAAGGACAACCTATTTAAGGCAATATCCTGGGAGCAGATATGGTTGAATATCTTGCTCAAGACAGGACATCGGGCTGTTTTTGTTGACTTTATCAACTTGGAAATAAGAACCAGCAACCTTTTACCGACCCGCCCAACACATTAACCCACTTTGATTATTAAATTTGTGCTCCTCTTATTAAATCTGCTTAACGACACGACTGTTGTTCTGCAGCGGTTCAGGAAAAGGGATTTTCTCTCCACCCGAAAGTGCTGCTTAATTTACTGATCCTGAAGCATCATTACTGCACGTAACCACCGAGGGAAATTGAATGACCTGTTCAACAAAATGACTCCCGGACAGAGAAGCTGACACTGATCAATACAGATATTATTGTTGTTATAGAGTGATCATCACATGTAGAAAAGCTAGTCTCAGGAAGCCAGAGGACTTACATTTAGAAATAAGATATCAAGCTTATGTTCACTTAAATGTCTCCATATGACTAAACATCCACAGCCAGGTAAAACCAGACAGTAGTGGTTGTTTTTCATATTTTTCTTTATTCTTTATTGACCTAGGTTGAGGGGGTGGTCCTCCCCTAGCATTCCCATGTAAAGAGATGACAAACACAGCCTAACAAGACAGGGGGAATAGGAGTCAAGAGTTCATACATAAAATACATTTATTTGCTATTTCCCTGTTTTTGCCTGCAAGACAAGTGTCCTTCACTATCCATGTGACCCAGACAGCATCCATCTGTGCTAATAAATATAGAGATACATCTGAACGGGGCTGGTTTGTGAGATGGGGGAGGGGGTGATGAGGAGGGTTAGAGTTTGGCCAGGTTGGCCTCTACCCCGTCTCTACATGATGCCACATGAAGACAGGGGGTTGGCAATTTGGCAGGTGCAGGCTGATTGGCAGTACTGGCGCACCGTCTGATAGCAGCTCCGGTCGGCCTCCCCACCCCACTGCACGGGGCCGTTAGGGTCAGAGGGCAGCCGGCTCAGGATGCTGGTGTTGATGGCCAGGGCGGCCAGCCCGTAGTCTGTGAACAGCACGGTCTCACGCCGGCACGTGGGGCACGAGATGAATTTGTATTTGGGACACGACTCGTAGAGGATCTGCAGGCACTCCTCACAGACCGAATGGAGGCAGGAGAGGATGCGCGGACGCTTGCCTGCAAAGTTGTAGGTGTGGCTGCACGTGGGGCAATCCAGCGGTTCGCAGGGCATCACAGGACCCGAGGAGGACGAGGAGGTGGAGGACGAGGTGGACGAGGAGCGCAGCACGTACTGGTTGACGATGACATCCTCCATCTTGTAGTGGAACTGCTGGTAGCATATCTCGGCGGCGCTGGCTTTGCGCTGGGCCAGGTAGCTCTCCCTGCGGCCGACGCGAGCCACGGGCCCCGGCGGGGATGAGATCATGGGTCTGGCGGGGGCCAGGTCAGAGCAGTTCGCCTCCAGTGACAGGTCACTGCACGCCTGGTTGACGATGATCTCCCCCTCTCCCCCGCCGTCCCACGCCACCCGTGGGGGAGGGGCAAAACGAGGCTGGGTGGCTGGCACCGGGCATTCCCGGGGAAACTTCTCTGATTGGATGATCTTGACTGTATCCATGGGGATGGTCACAGGCTGACGCCTGAGGCAGGACATAGACATGAAGCTGACGGCTGTTTTTTGTTCAATAGAGGGAGTTGTGTCTGGAATTGGACTAGGGGGTGTCAGAGTCAGCCATTAGAGGGCACATGGGGACGCATGATTCTGTCCATTGTTTCTGTCAGAAGGCCCCTTTGTGTGTGCTGCTGTTACCCCTAGGGCTCTATATTAGGCAGAAGAGGACTAAATGAGCACTCTAACAGTCAGAAACTGCGCTTTGATGATACCTGTGATAGACGTTGATAAAAATCGGTGCCTCTTAAAGCTACACTGTGCAGTCTTGTGTATGCAACTTTAGATATGTTGATATCAATCACAATTACAGCTGGACCACAGACAGTATTCAAAACATCAACACAACAATGTCTCAGTGGCACAACACCAATAAATAATCTTATATGTACATGTATAGATGTTCACATAATAAACTTACACAACAGGGTTGTGAAGAATTCTACTCTAACAAAATGCAGTGCTCAAGCCGTTCTGGCCGTTCAGTGGAAGTTCAGTTGTGTATTCTCACACAGCATCCTGTGGCTTGCCAGGGGAAACTGACGCAAACACGGCTTGCTATGTTCTAGGTGCAGTAACTGCTGCGAAAACCAGCACTTCCTTTCCGTTTCTAACGTAGATTGTGGAACAGCCTAGTGTGAAAAAACATGTACAAACTCTTCTGTCGCGTCTTGGTCAACTATGGTTTTATGAACTTTGTCCCTCTTAGATAGGTTGCGATATGGCAGAGGCTTTTGGGGGAGGTGACTCAAAGGCGATAGATCTAAAAATTACTTCCTTGCTCTTGAACAGCCCCGTCCTGAAATCCTCAAATGTGGAGTGGCGTGCTTGACTTTCAAAATTATTCCTCCCACTGATTGGCTGATAAAGGTAGTTGGGAAAAGTCTGTCTTCGTCACGGTCAGTCAGTCAGTCCCTCAGAGATGCACGGTAACAGCAATGGCTTCAGACAGCCAAATGGTGTGACTGTCCTCTCCTTAATCCTGCTGTTGCTCTGACATCTGAGGAAGGAGAGAAGATGTTGATTAGACAATATTCATCAAAAACACATCCCACATGAACCTATGAATTATGCTTAACTGAACATATTGCATACAATATTTGGATGGATATGGGTACAGTCCACATATTCAGAATACACAGAAATATTAACAAAAGAGAACACTTTGACATTTTCAATAACCTTACTGAAGGTTTCGTTATTAATTTAACCATACTTTGGACATAGAAGCCAAGTTGCCTGAAATAATTCAGGTCATATTGGATCTAGCCTCTTCATGTCACTAGAATGATGTCAATCCCATTTACCATCCTTCTACTGTCTATGGGGCGTGAAAGAGTTGCATGTTTTGCCAAACCATCGTCAGTCATGACTAAGAAGGTCAGCTTTACACTGGTAACATGCATCCTGTAGGTTGAATAAAAATGTACGTAGTATGTAGTGCTACGTTCGTTTCTATGCCAACACAGCTTTGGGGAGGAATGACACATCTCTTCCACGCGAGCTGCTAGATTCTGTAGGCAAGATGCTTGAAGAGAGGAGGAACGGAGAGTGAGGGAGTTGACCTACATGCCAGAGAGAGAGAAGTAGAGGGAGTGCAGCAGCGGTCCAGGTTTCTATTTATGGTCTCTTTATCTGCACCAGTTCTCTGTGGTTTCCTGCCCCCAACCTTCTCTGAAGATTCACACAGAGCCATACCTCTATAGGCAGAAATCTCTTTTCCCATTAACCCGTAACCCCCCACTCACGCTCTCTCTGTCTTTTTCTGTCCATATTCACAGTTAGTCCATATTCACAGTTAGTCAGACTGACACCACCTCAGCATCTTGCTGGTAGTCATGTGGGTTGCGTAAGAAACTAGAATTCACACATTGTTCTGAAAATGCTCTAAAAACTCTCCCCCAGCAGTCAGATGCAGGGGGTCAG
The DNA here is from genome assembly GCA_016801145.1 of Umbra pygmaea. Classification (NCBI taxonomy): domain Eukaryota; kingdom Metazoa; phylum Chordata; class Actinopteri; order Esociformes; family Umbridae; genus Umbra; species Umbra pygmaea. The sequence goes on from JACXGM010000196.1 coordinate 11,381, forward strand.
TACGGGATGAACAGACCCGAAAAACACCACTACCCGAGGACCTCGAATGGTGCTGCATTACAGTCACTGCCTTGCAGAGAGCTGTGTCATTGTAAGACCAGTGTTCAAATATTGCTGACGGATTAGCCCAGGGGTCTCGCAGAGGGTGGTGAAATTGGCCAGGTTTAGTGGGTATAGAAATAAAATATGGTTGCCTTGCCCTGGCTGATTGAGTGTGTCATTGATGAGAAGCATACAGCATAACGCATGCTCGTCCAGTATGAAAGACTGTTAGCCGCTGTCACTCACAATAGCTGTCAATACGTCCCTCCAACAAACTGTTCTCAAGCCCTTTCTCTCTTTCACACACTGTGGTTGAAGAACCCACACTCTGTCTAGATATGAGTCAGCGTGTCAGCTCTCATGTCAACTCATACCATCAATAGGTATACATTGTATACATTCTATCAGTGGAGTAGAATAGAAAAGTATGATTCATTTTCTTTCAGCATCCATTCATTTGTTCCCCCAACCCACTTACCTGCACACCAGCATACACACACAGTATGTACAAGCATGCGTTCATACATATTGGCCTCCACTATCACACGCATACATGTTCTGTTTAATCGTCTCCATCAGAGAGGAGGTGTTTTATCACTCACATGTTTGACAGAAATGTTCAAACCATCTGTCCCCTGACTTAACATTCTAAAAGAAACATCTCATTTGTCAACAGCAACATACAGTACGAACAGAGACTGATTCATAAAGATACCTCCTGTTGTGGTGTCAGGTAGGGCAGCCCTCTTCTGCCCAATAGGCCATCAAAAAGGGTTTTAACTAGCAGCCCTACACCAGTTAGGCCTGTTGTTGATGATCAAGTTTAGATTTCAAGTCTGTCTGTCTGCAGCCCAGTAGTCAGTCTGTTTTTTTTTATTGAACAAGATAATGACATGATAGACTGCACAGACAACCCCATCTGCACAAACAAGTGAGTGATGGAGAAATGTCCAGAAGTGGTGCTCTGGTTGGACGAAAGACTTAGATAGCAGTGCTCTGGTTGGACGACAGATGAAGATAGCAGTGCTCTGGTTGGATGAGAGATAAAGATAGCAGGGATCTGGTTGGGTGAGAGATGAAGATAGCAGTCAGGCACGTAGGCACGGGTGGACTTGGGTGTAAAGCGGCCCACCCAATCAATTGTTTGGCACACCCAGTTAAGCAGAAGGTTTTGATATATATAATTTTAGATATTGGTATAATAAGTAAATGTGTTATTTAGGCTGACTGGCCATCTGAAAAACAATTTATTGCACTTCCAGAGTATTGCGCTTCAATTAACCTGGTCTCTATTGCACAGTCAAGTGTATTACAGATAGACGAGAGGAACATGTTGGCTAGAATAGGTTTAGGGGAAACCATCAACGTTATTATAAGGGTATGAAAGAAAATTTGATTTTTATTGTGTGTGTTCTTCATTAAAACAAATACTACCATGGTAATAAAGCTGAGAGTATGAGATGTTATTTTCTACTTACATTTTTATGTTTGTTTTCAATGAGAGAACAACGAATAGGTAATATTTATTTATTTGGTTCCTCCTACTTCTGTGCTTAGCAGATTTGTATTTTCTTCTATACATAGAAACTGTTTTTATAAAGTCCAATCTTGAGGATTGGTTTGTATACCCTTAGTTCATGAATGAATGTCACTACAGTATGTATATAATTATTGTGAATTTAATGCATTTAAAAAACATTTCGACAAGTTAGGGGAATGTTTGAAAGTTTAGCTAGCCTAGTTGTAAACAAGCAAGCTAGCATCATCATTGACTTGCCTGTTTGAGACATCAAACACTCGCCAAAGTTTTTCTGTTTTTTATTATTACATTTGAAGAATCTGTTTCAAAATTGTTGTACTTGTGCTTCATATTGCTATCACTTGCATCTATTCCACGAAGAGTTCACTTTTCTAAAATATACCAGCTACTGGTCAATCACAAAGGGATTTGCGTGTTTCTGAAAGACCAAGGAGGCATTCAATTTATTAAAATGAAATTCAAGACATTACCAATGTTGCAAATGTCGATCTCTGTTATAAAGTATTAATTTATCATTAATTATTCAAATAAAATGAGATGACAAATTTTCATTACACATTACTTCAGTATCCTAATGAAACCCTTTGATCCTCCATGATTATTCATGTTTTTAATTATCAAAACACATGTAAATTCCTGGGTGGTGTTGTATGAGAAAAGATTATTGTCTGATGCCGATCCTGTCATGCTATTCATCCTGTTTACAAAATCAATCATATTGTGGGTGTCTGACGAGTTCTATCAGAGTGCTGTAGGAAGATGGTTCCATGTTTCGTGCTCTACCTAGCATTTTTTATTTTTTATTATTTATCTTCTTTTGATTTAGACATAGGCTTTGTTGTCAAAAACATTAACATTGAGTGTATGGATAGCTTAATTAAAAACTTAATGGTAGCCAATATAAGTTATGCTTTTAAACAGAACAATGAATGGAGCAAAATCAAGAAGTGGGTGTGTCTATGTGAAGAAGCCACAGAGTAAAAAAATTGAATGTACTAGACAAATGCACTCCCTAGCTGATTAATAGGCCTTGTAATTATTGTGTATAAAATTTAAAAATCTACCCGTGATACACAAACTAACCTGTGTAGACAATGTAGACTACAGTGCCTTGTGAAAGTATTTGGCCCCCTTGAACATTTCCACCTTTTGCCACATTTCAGGCTTCAAACATAAAGAGATGAAACTGTATTTTTCTTTTGAAAAATCAACAACAACTGGGACACAATCATGAAGTGGAACGAAATTTATTGGATATTTCACACTTTTTTAACAAATAAACAACTGAAAAATTGTACGTGTAAAATTATTCAGCCCCTTTAAGTTAATACTTTGTAGTGCCACCTTTTGCTGCGATTACATTTGTAAGTCGCTTGGGGTATGTCTCTATCAGTTTTTTCCACAGATTCTCGATTGGATTCAGGTCTGGACATTGACTTCTATTCTAACACCTGGATATGTTTATTTGTGAACCATTCCATTGTAGATTTTTTGCTTTATGTTTTGGATCATTGTCTTGTTAGAAGACAAATCTCTGTCCCAATCTCAGGTCTTTTGCAGACTCCATCAGGAGTCTTCCAGAATGGTCCTGTATTTGGCTCCATCCATCTTCCCATCAATTTTAGCCATCTTCCCTTTCCCTGCTGAAGAAAAGCAGGCCCAAACCATGATGCTGCCACCACCATGTTTGACAGTGGGGATGGTGTGTTCAGGGTAATGAGCTGTGTTGCTTTTACGCCAAACATAACGTTTTGCATTGATGCCAAAAAGTTTGATTTTGGTTTCATCTGACCAGAGCACCTTCTTCCAATTGTTTGGTGTGTTTCCCAGGTGGCTGGTGGCAAACTTTAAACAACACTTTTTATGGATATCTTTCAGAAATGGCTTTCTTCTTGCCACTCTTCCAAAATGGCCAGATTTGTGCAGTATACGACTGATTGTTGTCCTATGGACAGACTCGCCCACCTCAGCTGTAGATCTCTGCAGTTCATCCAGATTGATCATGGGCCTCTTGGCTGCATCTCTGAGTCTTCTCCTTGTATGAGCTGAAAGTTTAGAGGGACGGCCGGGTCTTAGTAGATTTGCAGTGGTCTGATACTCCTTTCATTTCAATATTATCGCTTGCACAGTGCTCCTTGGGATGTTTAAAGCTTGGGAAATCTTTCTGTATCCAAATCCAGCTTTGAACTTCTCCACAACAATATCTCGGACCTGCCTGGTGTGTTCCTTGTTCTTCATGATGCTCTCTGTGCTTTCAACTGACCTCTGAGACTATCACAGAGCAGGTGCATTTATACGGAGACTTGATTACACACAGGTGGATTCTATTTATCATCATTAGTCATTTAGGTCAACATTTGATCATTTAGAGATCCTCACTGAACTTCTGGAGAGAGTATGCTGCACTGAAAGTAAAGGGGCTGAATAATTTTGCTTGCCCAATTTGTCAGTTTTTTATTTGTTAAAAATGTTTGAAATATCCAATACATTTCGTTCCACTTCATGATTGTGTCCCACTTGTTGTTGATTCTTCACAAAAAATTACAGTTTTCCATCTTTATGTTTGAAGCCTGAAATGTAGCAAAAGGTTGAAAAGTTCAAGGGGGCCGAATACTTTCGCAAGGCACTGTAGTTATGTATATATAGGACATAATCAATCATCAATTCTAAAAGGAAATGTGTATTACAAGTTTATTTTGGAAGTATACAGTTTCCTATTATTATTGTTTTTTTGCTGTTTAGAATTATTCAGACTGAATCTAGGCAGGTTTTAGACTGATAAAGACAACAAAAACTGTATTTTGATATCAAGAGTTATTCTACTTTTTTCCTAATAAATCCTACCCACTATGTTAAAACTCACAAGTCACTCACAGGCCAAATGAAAACACATGCTAAATGCAGGGGATTAGAAGTAAAGAGGAACATTTCTTAGTTTATAATGCTGATAGTGTAACTGTATATCAACTTCCATTTTGAAGGAAATAATGGCATGTTGATTTGGAGTAAAGACAGTGGTATTGAATATGTTCCTGTGTTCTTTAGAAACTTAAAGAAAGAGTAGTTAAACATTAATATGGAATAATAAACACAACAAAAATACATCCCAAATATACAGTGCCTGCCGAATAAAAGATTATTTACCTAGTGCTGTACGACTAGGCGCACTGGCAGAAACCTCTAGTCTCAGTACACCAGACAGGAATGTTGTGTGTGGGGTGTGTGTGAACTTTGTAGACATCAATTGCTTATGAAATCCAAGGGGAATTTATTTATTGTAATGAATCATTTTTAGGTCAGCAAAATTAGATGTTAAATAGTATGTGTGCAATATGTAAGCTTTATTAGTAAAAGATGTTTAGCTTTTAAGATTATTTTATGATTTGAAGGCTTATATTATGGACCATCCACATTTCGATATTTAACAGAATTCTGTACCTCCAGTTCTATGAGTGGAGCGGAGACATAGGGGAGCTCTGCTCCTTGAAGTTTATCCCTTCCTGCTCTGCAGGATGCATCTGAAACACATTTGCATATCCGTCACCGCACCGGCCAATGGGGTGACAACGCTACCCCTATATAAACGTGGTCATCCCGCTAATACATTCTCCCGATACTCTGAAGCCAAATGTCGGAAGAGGGAGTGGGCCTGAAGACCTATGGGGCTCAGCTTCGTTCAAATAAACTGGAGTTACAGAACTCCAATAACTATCTTTACACGTCGACAAAAACATGACCCAATCTCCCCACAGTAGTGGGGGAGTGAACAGGGAAATGACGAAGCGAAGGAGACAGTAACTTTATTTTCCTTAACAACACAAGAGTTGGAGGGTTGCCCGCAAAGGGACCTCTCCCCCGGCAGTCATTGCTTTCTTCTCTTGTTTCGCGGCAGCATGGAAGTGTTCCAGCAACCAGGTCTGTCCCTCTGCTGCCCCAAGGGTCTCTGGTCTTACGGGGCAGGCTCACAGTGCTCAGCTGGCAGAGGAGGATGGGAAGAAGTAGTGTGGGGCTGCTTAGACCTCTCTCTCTGCCTCTGTGCAGACCCCAGTCTCGGCCCCCGGCTAGACGGGGGCTTGGAGGATGCCGCCCTCGCCGCCGCTGAGTACGATGACTGAGATTGTTTCCGCTGGACAGTGAATTATTTTTGAAGGAGTTTTCAGTCCTGCTTCTCCTTAGCCGCCCGGGCCGTAGCCTCCGCCACCAAACTCCCGAACAGGGTGTCGTGCTCAATCAGTTGAGCAGCAGGAGTTTCTGTGCTTCCATAAGGTTGGTGCTGGCCAAGCCCAGCTGGCAGTGAGCCGCCACGGAATCAGCCATGGTTCTGCCGGAACAGATAGCATCGGCCTGGGCCATCTGTAAGATGGTCGTCGAAGCTCGTCCGACCTCCTCCACCTCTGCCGCGGTCAGAGAATCTCGTCCCAGTGCCAGAGAGGCCGCTAGCAGCGCAATATTAGATGAGGCCCCCACCATTTGCACAGCCAGAAAATACAACTTCTCTGCCAGAGAAGCGGAGACGCTGTCTTTCATGTCGGGTAAGAGAGGTTTCCTGTCTGCCTCCCAGGCAGAAGCCCCACTTGCCAAGTGCGCCGCCAACGCCAGGTCGAGATGGGGAATACCTTTTTTATGGCCTCCTCTCTCCCCACCACAGCTGGAAAGGGGAGGGATCCCTTCACTGGCGCAGACTCCTCAGAGGAAGAGGGGGGTGATTCGGCGCTGCCGCCTCTAAGAGTTCCATAGGAATCTCAATGGGGGCACAGGATGCCATCTCCTCAGTATCGGACACAAGGACATTAATGGCCTCCTCCAATAAAGTGGCCTTGTGAAAAAAGTTGCAATGGCAGGCCCGGCTGGAGACGCTGATGGGGAAAGACATAGTAGATTGACTGTCCGGCTGCTTGCTGATCCTGCTTGGCAGGCTCTTGACGCTCAGGCTGTGGGGTGGGGCATGGAGCAGCGTTGCACTGGTGGTTAGCTCTCTCCCTGTGCCTTGATGGTGGTCTCTGTCCTTTAGCAGGGGGAGGTCTGGAAGAGGAGGACATCCTCGTCATCGACGCTGATGGCCGACTCCTCTGTTGAACAGGGAAAGACTTTAGCAGGAGCTTTCTGTCCTGCCCCTCCTTCGCAGCTATAGCTGTCGCCTCTGCCACAGGTCTCCCAAAAAGGGAGTCATGCTCAATCTGGGCGTTCAGCTATGGGAGCTTTTGAGGCTCCTTCATTGCGGTCACTGACAGCCATAGGTGACGGTGTGACACAACTGAGGTAGCCACACCCTGCCGGAACAGATGGCGACAGCTTGTGCCATTTGTAATACGGCTGCTGACGCCTTTCCAACCTCCTGAATTACTGCCCTGGTGAACGATGTCCGGTTAAGCGACAGGGACGCCAGGGAGGCAGACAGCATAGCGATGTTAGAAGAAGCCCCAACTGCCTGCACTGCCAGCGTGTATGACTTCTCTGAAAGTGAAGCAGACACTCTATCCTTAGAGTCCGGGAGGACAGGCTTCTTGTTGGTCACCCAAGCGGAGGCCCTACTGACCAGGTGGGTAGCCAGAGACTGGTCGAGACAGGGAATACCCTTCCTGACCGCTTCCTCTATCCCCGTAACCGCATTGAAATCCAGGTAGCCCTTCACTGGCGTCAAGAGCTGGAATGGAGCCGACCAGGAGCCCTTCACGTAATCTGCCAAAGACAGCATGGGAGGGGGGATCTTTAGTCGGGGGGAGCTGATCATAGATAATGGTTTCCCACGTCCTCTTAACCTCAGCATGCGCTGCAGGCTGGTAGGGGATGTTAAGCCTGCCGGCTGCTATACTTATAATCATCAGCAGGTCCTGGCGGGGAGAGGGGAGAGCGGCTTCCGATGCTGCTGGCGTCAGTTCCGCCTCTCTCTCCTCTGGGTCGGAGAAATCCCCCTCTTTGACTTCCTACTCGGAGACTGAGCAGGAGGTCTCTGCACTGTCGGTATGCCCCACTTGGGCGTGCAGTGCTGAGCAAGTCTCGATCCCGGAGACAGGACCATTGGAGCTACAGTGGGGACACAGGACGCCATTTTTTCAGTATCTGACGCCAACCCATCGATAGCCTCCTCCAACGGAGTGTCATTGTTAAAGAATGTGTCGCATCTCACCCGTATTTTGGGGGGCAACGCAGCGCACACAGGGCATGCTGGAACGAGCAGCAGGGCAGTTTGTGTGTGCTCGCGTCCCAAGCAAGCAACATAGAACACGTGTCTCACCGTCCTCAGCGAGGCAGTGACAGGTTTTGTCAGTGGTGTTGGTGGGGGAAGGAAATGCTAACAATATTAGGGTCGACGGAAGATGAAATCGGGAATCAAAAAGTCTTTGTCATTCTAGATGCAGCTACTAACCGATTTCGGCTGAAGAAAAAGGGAGAATGCATTAGCGGGCCGACCCAGCCTATATAGGGGTCGCGCTGTCACCCCATTGGTCAGTGACGGGTATGCCAAAATGTATTGAGATGCATCCTGTTTCGCAGGGGGGTAAACTAACAGGAGCAGAGCTCCACTATGGGGCAGAGTTCCAAGAGATTGAACTGGCTACACCTCTGACAGCAGTGCTCTGGTTGGGAAAGAAATGAAGATAGCAGTGCTCTGGGTGGACGAGAGGTGAAGATAGCAGTGAGCTGGCTGGATGAGAGAAGATAGCAGTGATCTAGTTGGTCGAAAGATGAAGACAGCACTACTCTGTTTGGATGAGAGAAGAATATAGCAGTGATCTGGTTGAGTGAGAGATTAAGACAGTACTGCTCTGGTTGGATGAGAGAAGAATTACAAAAATTAAGAAAACGCACATCTGGTGTAGGTGAGGTGCTGGCTACTGGAGGTATAGACCAATCCAGCACGGAGATTTGTCTATGACGCCATCTGGTGGCAGCGCCATTACTGCGGTTTAGGCATAGTTGACAAGTTGGGGAGATTGCACGAACGTTTATGGGAGCTACCTGTGAAGTTGAACAATAAGTGACCTGTAGTTGGCATTTTGTAGTTGATCACATGCCCAGCGGTTTATAAAATGTTCCTGAATACCTGTCAAGGCACAGACACACATTTATTTGTTTTACTGATGTAATAGCCTGACTGGAGAATGATTACGTTAGCTAGCTAATAGGCTAAACACGCCGGTAACAGTAATGTTACACAGTAGCCTATGTTACATGTCGACCAGGGTAGTATATTTGAAAGTAAGATTTTTGGTCAAACTCTGAAATTTAAAAATTGTTGCTTTGTGTCTGAAATCTACCAGGCACTTTCATAGCCTTTTTTTACCAACATTTGGATGGTGGCTGGTGCTAACGTTATGTCGGCCGTCATGTCAGGTTTTAGACTATTGCTATAACAGTAATGGCGCTGCCAACAGATGGCGTCATAGACAAAGCGCACACCGGATTGGTCTATACTATTAAAGAACAGAACAGCCACACACTCTATGCTCTGATGCAAAGCGAGTTTAATCAAACCAAATCAATGTTTCAGCAGACAAGCTACCTTGCTCTGTTTGGATGAGAGAAGAAGACAGCACTACTCTGGTTGGATGAGAGAAGAAGATAGCAGTGCTCTGGTTGGATGAGAGATGAATATAGCAGTGTTCTGGTTGGATGAGAGCTGAAGATAGCAGTGCTCTGGCTGGATGAGAGATAAAGATAGTATTGCTCTGGTTGGGTGAGAGATGAAGAAAGCAGTGCTCTGGTTGGGCGAGAGATGAAGACAGCACTGCTCTGGTTGGATGAGAGATGAAAATAGCAGTGATCTGGTTGAGCAAGAGATTAAGACAAAACTGCTATGGTTGGATGAGATGAGAAGATAGCAGTGCTCTGGTTTGACAAGAGATTATGGCACAACTGTTTTAGTTAGATGAGAGAAGATAGCAGTGCTCTGGTTGAGTGAGAGATTAAGACAGGACTCTTCTGGTTGGATGAGAGAAGATAGCAGTGCTCTGGTTTTAACGAGAGATTAAGACACCCAAGTAAAAAAAAGTATATTTAAATGTACTTGAAATGTATTTTATTTATTTTAATTATACTTCTAATATATTATTTTGGTATGTATATTTTGAAAGTATACTTCAAATATACTTAAATATATTGAATACATACTTATGGTTGACCATAAGTATACTAGAAGTATAATACTGGAGTATAATTTAAATATACTTTTTTTTTACTTTTTGGATGAGAGCGGAAGATAGCAGTGCTCTGGTTGGGTGAGAGATGAAGATAGCAGTGCTCTGGTTGGACAAGAGATGAAGATAGCATTGCTCTGGTTGGATGAGAGAAGAAGATAGCAGTTCTCTGGTTGGATGAGCGATCTGAGAGCCCTCTCAGAAAAAACAACCATCACACACAAGACACACATTCCTACATACACACACACACAGTTCCAGAACATCAAGAACATGTACTAGCTTTTCAGGTATACCAGTAATGATATTCTATATAGACAGGCCTATTCAGAAACATTCGATTAAACACTAATCGATAGGGGACTTGTGAAACTGCAAGACTAAATGTTATTTGCTTTTAATAGCATTTTGGACCACATTATGTGTGACAGTGTTTTCTGTCTTTCAAAGTGTTTAGCAAAAACCTAGTTAAGCAAGATGCACACATGACCACAAAAATAACAGAAAATTCCAACCATAACCCATTACTCCTCCGCTCGTCCTCCCACCGTTTGTGTATGCACACACACACCAACACTACACACACACCCAAAGTATACCCACACCCACACAGACTGCAGAGTCCAGGCGTCTCCGTCACTCTCTCTACTGGAAGCCTTCCACCTGTGAAGTGCAGGGAGCAGGAGAGGGGCACCATGTTCTCAACGGAGCAGACCCAATCAGCTATCTCTACCGCTATCCACTATCTACCTCAGCATCTCCATAACACCGCAGCCTGCTGATCTGGGCTGGGCTGAATGTCTGGTTCATTTGTGTCTGTGTTATTAATATTGTCCAATCAATAGGAAGCTGAGAATCTTTGCTGTGTTCTGATTTGTTTCCACAGCTCTGTCTGGGCTGATAAATGGCCTTAAGTCTGCTACCCAGCTTTACCCCAGTGGGGTTGTCATGCATTATGATTACATAAATGGGATGATGACTGTAGAGTGAACAAATCCTTAGATGTACTGTATCCCTGCTGACTGCGGTCCATCTGAACACAGGGCTATACGGTGGCGTCCACAGCGCATAGCTTCATCAAATATGTTGTCTTTTAATAAAGGCCTCTGCATGATGATGTTTATGGTGACATAGTGGATGGGTGTCTTCCAATCCACCACAGTTTAGTTCCTTATGGTTATTTGGTTTATTTTGGTTGTTATCATGTGCTACCAGAGATGTTTTCGGAGGGTTTCCAGTGTTTAAATCCCTTTCCAGAAAGATATCTGTGTCTGTAATTTCTAAGAATCATATATCCTTTAATACAGCATTATATTGGGAGTTTATGTGAACATTAGGTAAACTCCATACTTAAGCTTGGAACATGATTTGCAGTCTACTTAGTTAGTTTCCATTGAGGTTTGTGATCATGTTTTGATTGAATACTGTAAAGAGACACAATCAAACTCAAGGAATTCAAGGCAAATGTCAGTCATTTTCCCCATATTTCATTACAGCCAAGTACTCTTTGTCCTCGCCTGTCTCTCTCCAGCTCTCTGGCAAAAACGTGGCCAGCCGAGAAATATTTGCAGTAATGACAACAACGTCCCTTCCTAACACACAGTCCTTATCAATATTCCAGTGTCTGGATTGATTCACTTTTAGTAGATTCTTGTCTCAGATCAAAGAGATGCTATGAGCCTGTGGTGGCTGTGATGGCGATACGGAACAGAGACGAGTGTGTGTGTCTGATGGGGGCTGCGGTGGGTTTTGGAGAGCTTCGCTCAGTGTCTCAGTTAGAGAGATGCAGTTTGTCAGGGCAGCAGCAGCCTGTGGGAGTGGTGCACTAGCAGCCGTTATGCAATCTCAGCATGGCAGCAGTACGCAGCACAGCCCTCTGACTGCAGTCAGCACCCTGGTCAATATGGAGATTCCTCAGGGCTGCTGACAGCTACAGAACAGTCAGTTCCTGCTCCTCCCCCATTGCTCTCCAAACAGGTCTGTTGTGCATGTCATAACCTAGCAGCGGACACAATTCAGTATCTGTAGGCTGAATTGAAACCCCACGCATGTGCATTTGTATGAGGGTGTGTGTGTGTCTCTGAATGTCTGGGCGCGTGTGTCTTAAGAATGGAGGACTGTGATGCAACAACCCTCTACATTGCAACCTGAAATGCAGAAATACGGAACTACAAATACACACACCAGCGCATTTAGTACATCGACACACACACCATATGGAACATACAATCACAAAGAAAAAACCACCGCCACACATTAGGCATTTTACCTTATTGATGAATAGTCCTCTTGTGAAATATCTTACTCCAGTTCCTGGACCACTTTGTTGTCGCTGGTTCTGGATGTGGATTATTGACATTGATGATGTTGTTGTTGTTGTTGTTGCTTCTGGAGATGCTGTCATGGATGTCCAGTGTTGTGAGGTGATAATAGGTGTGCTACAGCGCAGCGTGTTCCTGTGCGTGTAATATGGCACCTGGTCTAACTATTTTTAGTGGAGAACAGAAGCTGTTTCTGAGAAGGAAGAGAAGGAGACATGTGGAGGAGACAAAGGGCTCATTCCCGTCTGTGAGACCCTGAGAGGAAAAACGACAGAGGTTGATGTTTGAAGGTAAAGATGGAGGAGAGGTAAGATGGAGGCTGAGCTGTCAGTAGGTGGATGCGTCACTCCTGCTTTCAGACACAATGATGGAGGACAGAGTGTTGTGGTAGAGTCTTTCTCCTGCTCTTCTCCTCTGTCTGGTTGCTTTGTCCTTCACACTCCCCCCCTTTTTCCCTGTCTCCCGTGGTATGTCCCAGCAGTCGCTGCTAGCGACTCTCCATCCTGCCTTAGAAAGCCATCCAGAGAGCATGTGCTACCAGAGCTCCTGTGATGCCTCTAGGTGCTTTTCCTCCTTGCTCTCTGTCCTGTCGTACACCCTCAGGACTTCAGGTCTTCTCCGCTGCCTTTATTTCTCCTCTTCGTTGTTCTCCCTCAGAGCCTTGTCAGTGCGTCCGTTCGGTAGCTTCTTATTCTCCAGTCCTGTAAATGCGCATCTCTGAACACACTGTCACACACACGCTCACACTCACACGCTGGTTCTCTGTTATTCTCTCCTTCTGTGTGAATCTCTCTCTGGACCTGAACAATTTGTGTTGCTCTCTCCTCCCCTCTCTCTCTCTACCTCTCCCTCACACACACCTCTCTTTCTCTGTCTCTCTCCTCCCCACTCTCTCTACCTCTCCCTCACACCTCTCTCTCTCTCTCTCTCTCTCTCTCTCTCTCTCTCTCTCTCTCTCTCTCTCTCTCTCTCTCTCTGCAGTCTCCGCTGCAGTTCCTCTGCAGGCTGGATCACGTTTTCTAGTCACCAGTACAATTATTTCAGCCAATGAGGGCCCAGAAAAACCTACCCCCTTCTCCCCTGCACATATACACAAATACACACATTCATTCACTCACATCCTACTGACAGTGGAAAGCTACGCACAGGAATTATTGAATAATGTTCCATGTATAATATTAATCCCTCACACACACATATACTCAGACACGCAGTAAATAAAGGTAGCTGCAAAAAATATATATCATCTGCAGCACAGCACCTCAAAAAATGGAAAAAACATAATAATAATAAATCCACTGTAGAAATTCATTCAAATATGGGATGTTATGTAAGCTATCACACAAAGCAAATCTCTCACATTAAAACTGGGATTCTTCTTTTTAACAGTGACACTCCATCTGGGTTTAGGTGAAAGGAGATAATGTATATTTGTAGGCCAATCAAATACTGTACGCCTATAACTGTTATTATTATTGTCAGATATACATTAAAAAAGCTGTGAAAGAATGTTATTGTTTCTATCAGTTTGATCTTAATATCATATGAATCAACCTTTACCTGAATGAAAATAGTTCAAATAAAAACAATCATCACAATTTTATTGAAACCCTTAGAAATCTTATGAACAATTTCTCCAATTTCTCATAACCAGTTCTCCTTTAACTCTTGTGTCATTGGCAAAGCCTCATCAGGTACAAGATGGTCGAAGATTGATCACATGCTTCCTCCAAGGTAAATGCAGTATGTGGGAAGTTATAAACTCAACAACTCTACAACCAATCAATCAGTCAATCAAATGTACAGTGGGCTCCAAAATTACTGGCACCCCTGACTGGCAATGCCACAGTCTCCCTTAGTTTCTCCCAAATTAGTTATGGTTTCTGACCTGTGTGTATTGTTTTGATATAGTTCCGGTTTGCATAGTTTTTTTATTTTTCCTGCTTTTCCGGTCAGCTGACTTAATCACATGACTGTACCAGATGATTTGTGTTATCCAATAGAGCATCTTATTTAATTATCCAGCTGCATGCACTTGTTAATTAGTTTGGTATTTAGGTTCTGTCGTTGATGCATGTAGCTGGGGTTCATTGTTTCCTGATTGCTGTCCAGTTTGTGACTGAAGAAGTATGTACTAGGTTTTAAAACAGTGTTCTTTAGTTATTAAACACTGTTATATTTTTTAATTCTCCTTTGCATTTGTCTCATTCCTTCAACAACACCATGGAGAGCTATGACAGAATGAACCAACATGAGAAAGAGACAGCGAAGGAGACAGCAGGGACCGATGTGGCTTTGTGGCTCTGACTACCCCCTCTCCATAGGGGTAGTCAATATGGATGAGACTGTTGGGGCTACTGGCTGGGAGACATTTGAGGACAAGGACAGCAGGCTCTGTGCCTATTTTGGCTACGCTCCCCCTATGAGCAGCCGTGACTGGTGGGAGAACAGGTATAGTTTTCTACACTGGGTCCAACTACAGAGCGGAGACAGTGGGCAAGCGCTATGGCACAGACCTGGGAGGACGACATGGACCTTGGGGCTGTGGTCCTCAGAGAAGGAGGATGTCGGTGAGGACCATCACATGAGTTGGGACTGAAATAAAGAGGGAAACAGGCTGGCTGTCCCTCTTACTCCACTTCTACAAGCCAGGGTTATCAGCTGTCCAGTAACACCAGTACCTCTTGTCCCAGGGGCGCAGCCTATCAGGCAGATGGACATAACACCACCTCCCGTCCTGCGGGCCAGGGTGGTTTGTCAGCTGGTGGCCGTTCCCACAATCGTTACAACCCCACCTGCCTTACCAGTAAACATCATGGATAATCCGAAAATGCCAGACATGATACTAATTGACTTTCTTCCAGAACCACTATTACCAGTACTAGAACAGTTATCCATCCTGTATACCAATCCCCTCAAGGTCCTACTGTCCAGCACGTCCTCGCTCATACCAAGATTGATGGCATCTTCCTCCACACTATTGCCTGTTGCTCTGACCTCACCTTTAGAGCCAGTGGCCCCATACTCCGCTGTCGAGCAAGTAGCAGCGCCCCCTGCATCAGAGTTAGTGGCTCTTAGCCCCTTATTATTATTTACCGTGGCAGAATAAAGCCTTACTTATATGTCCTTGCTTAAACCTACGACTCCATACCTCTTTAGCTGTCCTCTGGGGGTCCTTGAGCAGTGGGGTGTTAGGTCCCCCTTCTATGGGAGCTAGATCATAACAAATGGGGGCTCATCCGGGATGGTCTGGTCATTTAGGTATTTTGAAAACCTACAACCGTGTGCTTCAACACTTTTTCTGGCCAGGGTTGAAGGCAGAGTCATAGAGTTTTGTAAGACATGTCATGTGTGCCAGACTTTGGGAACCTAATCAAACCCTTTCCCGTACCACTCTCTGTCCCATTCTAGTTTTGGGGGAACCGTTTGACCGGGTCATTGTTGACTGGGTGGGTTAATTACCCAGAACGAAAGCGGGAAATGAATTCCTTTTAATGATAATGTGCTGTTCACCTGGCTATCCGAAGGCAATGCCATTGCGCAACATTACTGCCCTAATCAAGATCTTTACAATGTTTGGTTTACCTAGGGAATTACAAATGGATCAGGGAAGTAATGTAGAAACTACTGTCGCATGTGTTGCATAACTTGTATATTCGGCAACAAACTTCCAGTCCATATCACCCAGAAAGCCAAGGTGCGTTGGAGCGATGGCATCAAAAACTTAAATCTATGCTGTGCAAGTATTGTTTTGAGAAGAGCTGATTGGGATAATGGAGTGCCCTATGTGATGTTTGCTATTAGGGAGACAACACAAGTGTCCTTGAGTTTTGGTCCAGCTGACTTAGTATTCGGACATACCCCAAGGATTCCTCCAGGGTCTTGGGGGGCTTTAGTCTGCCTGGCACACCGTTGACTTTTTGGCCTCTAGAAAGTTCATACTTTGACCTACAGTGAAGTTTTGGATTCAGAAGACCCATCGCTACAACATGGATGAATGAAATCCAACATCCTGGGTCATTGAATTTGATGTTTTATTAAATATTTATCCCAAAAAACTAAAGAACGTATGTATTTTTTGTTGTTTTTTACATGTAAAAGCATGTTATCTATAATGAATAAGGCTTTTTATTGCTCATTGTCAAGCCCTCAAGGGTCCTGGACCAGTGTGCAATGTTTGGAGGCCATACAATCAAGTAAACATCAAAATGCTGCACTCATTTCTAACTAGATTTCTATAAGTTTTTAAAACCCAGCTAAATTCCAACTCCAAAGATGGTTGTTTTATGCAGGATGATGTCCTACATCATTGTAAACGATGGTCTTTCAAATAGAAAGACCATCGTCGGGTTTGAGGCGCGATATCTCTGGCTCTGATGAACCCACAGAGATGAGCCACCACTCATTATTTGCGTCTAATTCTCCTATTTCCAACGGTAAGCTTCAGTTGCTAGCATGCGACAGAGTGTATATGATTGGATAAAATGGGTAATTGTCTCCATGACACGTGAGTTAGCACATCAGTTTCTCCCTTCTGTGCAAAATAAAATGAAAAAATTCTATGACAGGTTAGCATTTAAAGCAGGAGTTTAAAAAAAAAAAAGCCAGGAGTTTAAAGCACGAGATCAAATGTTGGTGTTATTGCCGGAACCGGGCTTCTCCATGTCCGCTAGATATTCTGCTCCACACTTAGTGGAAAGATCAATGAGTACACATTGTTAGAGTATTCCGGATAAGAGTACTCTAGATTGTGTCATGTCAATATGTTAAAGAAATTCCATGTACATAAACCCCCTCTCTGTCTCAGTAGCCGGGAAACAGCTGTTGTGTTCAGTGTGGCCATTTTGGGGCTGCGCTCTGACCAGTACCTGGGGTAAACTCAGGAGGATGGGTTGGAGTTAAGGTTGGGAAAAGGTTAAATAACTGGGAATTGTTGAAAAACCTACCATCCATAATGCCACATTTAGACAGTGATAAACAGAAGGATCTAAGTTCCTTAATCCATGTGTTTCTTGATATCTTTAAGGACATTCCAGGTCTACACTGTACTGGAGCATGACGTGGATGTGGAGAGTGCTGTGTCAATTATTATTTACCATGGCAAAATAAAGCCTTACTTATATGGTAACCTCTGTGTCTGTGTCCTTGCTAGCACCTAAGACTCGATACCTCTTTAGCTGACCTCAGAGGGTCCTTGAGCAGTGGGGTGTCAGGTCCCCTAGGGTCAAGTATAGTCCATGCAATGTATTACCATCTAAATAACCACGCAAAAAGGGGGTATGGTACACTAAATGTATTCCCATCTAACCACCCTGAAAGAGGGTTGAGTTTAGTCCAAACAGTGTATTACTATCTACGGTAATTAATCTCCCTAAAAGAGGGTAGAGTATAGTCCACACAGTATATTCCGTCTAACTAACCACCCTGAAGGAGAAGGTTGAGTATAGTCCACACAGTCCATTACCATCTAACTAACCACGCTGAAAGAGTGTTGAGAATATTCCACACAGTGTATTACCCTCTAACTAACCACACTGAAATAGGGTCAAGTATAGTCCACACAATGTATTACCATCTAAATAACCACGCAGAAAGAGTGTTGAGTATAGTCCACACAGTGTATTAACATCAAACTAACCAACCTGAAACAGGGTTGAATATAGTCCACACAGTGTATTACCATCTAACTAACCACCCTAAAAGGGGGTTGAGTATAGCCCACACAGTGTATTAACATCAAACTAACCAACCTGAAACAGGGTTGAATATAGTCCACACAGTGTATTACCATCTAACTAACCACCCTAAAAGGGGGTTGAGTATAGCCCACACAGTGTATTAACATCAAACTAACCAACCTGAAAGAGGGTGGAGTATACTCCACACAGTGTATTAACATCTAACTAACCAACCTGAAAGAGGGTGGAGTATACTCCACACAGTGTATTAACATCTAACTAAACCCAAAGAAAGAGGGTCAAATAAAGTCCACACATTGTATTACCATCTAACTAATCACCCTGAAAGAGGGTAGAGTATAGTGATGTCATACACAATGTTAACCAACACCCTGATATTTATTTTCCAACTAAAATAAACACCAATTGGATTTAAAATTCAACCAATTAAATCTCTCCAGTTTCATTATGACAGAAATATTTTTTCAATGCTCCTGAGATGATGTTCATTAAAAGAGAGATCTGGGTCCAGTGTAGGACCAAGTTTAAAAAAAACATCTGTGTACATTGTTAGATTCGAAAGCAGGTCTCTTTGTTTATTGTGACCAAAAACTAGCATTTCTGCTTTTTGCAAATTTAGAAGTAAATAATTTGTCATCCATTCATTTATGTCTGAAACACAGGCTTCCAGGGTATGCAATCAGAAGGTTTTGCCATTTGTCATCGAAAGATGCAGCTGTGTGTCATCACCATAAGAGTGAAAATGGACATTGTGTTTCCAGATGATATCACCAGGTGGCAGCATATATAGTGAAAACACTAGGGGTCCCAGAACAGAACCTTGAGGAACACCAAAGCATACTGTCAATTTTTTTGAGTACACACCACATCCACAGGAACAAACAGATGTCTTTCAGATAACTAAGATCTGAACCATGCCAGGATAGGTTTCCAATCTAAAATAATGTGGTGATCAATAGTATCAAAATGTAGCATTAGGGTCAAGACGCACAAGGACAGAAGCACAGCCTTGGTCAGTTGCTATTTAGAGGTCATTTATCACCTTCACATGTGCCGTCTCTGTACTTCCATAGGGTCTAAACACAGACTGGAACTTTTTGAGTTGCTTAAACATCAGAATGAGGCAGCAGTGCCTTCCAGGCACATTTCAGGGCACCGTTGTTCTGTGGGATATGTGGAGGTCTGTCTTTGGGAACAATTTTTTTCCTAATTTTCCTCCCTTTCTAATTCCCTCACTAATCCTGCCTTGTCGGTGTACATATCTGTGGGATGACAAGGTAAATTGACCATTCATGTGACCCTCATGCCTTATTGCTTATAACACAGCTATCAGACAATTAGCACTCAGGTTCCTAGCCACTAGGGGTGCAACGGATCAAAAAACTAACAGATCGGATCGTTCCTCGGATCAGATTCACAGATCGGATAATTTTTCAGATCAGCAAAAAAAATACAAGACAAATAAACATAAGATGTCTATTTGCTTATTAACAATATGGAGAAAAAAAAGAGAGAGAAATGTGATTATTACTGATTGTTGTTTAGGTAAATTAAATCACGTTAAGCCTTTTCTTTACAATAGGCTTTAATGAAACTGAAAGGCTTAACGTCAGATAACGTTCATAATAATTGGAATTTGGGTTAGTTGTTTTTATAATTTTCAGTGGTTATGATGAGCAATATGAGAGATAAATGTGGTTATGTTCTATCCAGACAGGGCAGGATAGAACATAATCAGAAACATCATCCTTCAGTGTGGACCACCAATACTTGGCAGACCGAATGGTGATGGTGCGAGTAATGCCCAGGTGTCCCGAGCCAAGGGAGGTATGACACTATTGCACTAATTAAGGGTACATAGGTTTTACCTGCTGGTGTCTCCGGTGGTGCAGGCTCGGACAGAAGGGCATCCTCCAACAAGGCGTCAATATCCCACTGGATGGGCTGAGTTCACAACTTTTGGGAAGTTCCTCAGTAAGACCCTATTGACCAGGTAAAAGTTCATAACTTACCAGTGATCTATGAAAAACTAAAACATGACTACACTGTAAAAAAAAGGTTGTAATTTGACGGGAAATCCACTGCAAATGTTTACAGTGTTTTACCTTCAATTGGAACAATGGGAAACATTCCAAAATTACATTACCTGGTCATTAGGGTCATACTGAGGAACTTCCCATAAATTGTGAATTCAGCCCAAAACGATTAATTCAACACCCTGCTCCTGAGCTAATTGGCAATCCATAAAGTTCCCTGCTGCTGAATCCACCAGCTCGGTGGTTTTAACTGTTTTGTCTTGCCACTTTAAAAGAACAGGTACCCTTGAACTATTAATTAGAAATTAGCGTAGGTTGGATCACGCCTACCTGGACCTTGGGTATGGAAACAGAGGTTCTGGTCCGAGGAGGGTGATGAGGACATTGCCTTAAGAAATGTTGCCCTTCTCTACAATACAGACATAATTGTTCCTGGTAGCAATGGGGGAACAGCCTAGTTGCATAGGTTCCGTTCGGAACCCGCTACTGCCCCAGGTGGGACAGACACCGGTAACCTGTGCGGGGCTGGCAGGGTTTTTCTTTTGTCACTGAGGAGGTGGTCAATAGAAATGGACATGGAGATGTACCGTTGTAAGTTAGTCATGTCACCTCTACAGGCCAATTCTGTCTGTAGCTCTCTGAAAAGCCCACGTCGGTACACCAGTTTCAATCCAGCCAGTCCCCGCAGCTAAGGTCCGAAACTCCAGAGTGTAATCAGCAGCCGGGCGCCTTCCCTGCTTGATTTCACATAACTGGTCTCCCACGCTATGACCTGTGGTGGGGTGATCAAACAGTTCTTTTAACAAGGTGAGAAACATGGATTTAGAGGCCAGGTCAAGGCTGTTAGTGGACCATAATGCAGTGGCCCATTCCAGTGCTTTCCCCGTCAACAAAAACAAAATGAATTCAACCTTGTTCTTATCCCCTGGAAATATAGATAGGTGGTGTTCGATATATAAAGTTCACTGCATAAGGAATCCCTTACATCTGCTGGGTACTTGGTAGGTATTGATACAGGTGAAGCGAGAGTTGGGGATACTTGTGCAGTAGATGGTTGCAGAGTTACCATTGTTTGGCGGAGAAGGTGGCATAATTTTCGTATGCAGATCTCTTGTTGGGCCAATCAGTGATGTATCTCTGCTGGATCCATCTTATGAAGGTGAGGTATTCTGTAATGACCCAGACACACTGTATATAATAGATGGTAGTTCAAAAAATACACAGAGTAGAGAAGGCAAAATCCCAAGGCAGCAGTGTTGGGTAAAGCTACTTTTCAGTTACATTCCAGTTACATGTTGAGTTCACAAGTTTTGGGAAGTCCTCAAGTAGGACAAAATGATCAGGTAAATGGAGTTCATATCTTAAAAGTAACCTATAAAACAAATAGAAATAGTAAAGAAAATATCAATCATGTTCACCAGTAAGATATGAACTCCATTTACCTGATCATTTTGTCTTAATTAGGGACTTTCCAAAACTTGTGAACACTTTACATGTGCTATTTCACGTGTGGAATTATAACATGTTAAAGGTGCAATTCAAATTATACAACCCCCATTGTAAATCAGGCTTATTGTAAAAATGTAGACTGTCAGCTGTTTGCTATGAACAAATCAAACAAAAGCAATTGAACAACACAATGAATGCATCAAGTACTTTCCCAAAATTCAACTGCAAATGTCATATGGTGAAATATGGAGAGATTGAGGGGTAACAGGTATAATATAATTTCTGTTATACCCACTATACTGTTTTGGCTTACAATCTTAAGATTGGTTAATGTGATTTCCCGATGTTGTTTGCTGTGTAGTGGTGTGTTGGACAATTGATCTTTTCTGTTTAACCCATCTCATGAACTCTGATAAGCTATAATGAACACCTGCCGTAACCAATTTACCCCAGTCCATTGATTGGCCAGCCCCACAGACCACTCCCAAATAAAAGACCTTTCTAACTCTTGGGAGGGGAGAGAGGGAAAACGGAAGCAGAACAGAGGAGAGGAGAGGAGAAACTGAAGCAGAACAGAACAGAACAGAACACAACACAACAGACCAGGACGACGCAGAGTGAAGGTGGTCGGAATCAGGAGACGGAATAAGGAGGAGGACGAGGACCACGACGTTGGGGTTTATGTATGTGCGGACGTGTGTGCTGTGGATACGATACTAAGGATCGTTTGGAAGCTGTTGGATCGGACTCTGACCCCCTGCTAGAGGTCGACTCCCGGATGTGACAATATCAACGCTCGCAAATTCTACTTAAAAGGAAAGTGGTCCTTCTTTCCTCTCCTTTTTCTTGTTCTGTGTCATACTAGAAATGAATTATACAAACCAGCCGTTTAGCGTAGCCCACCCATGTTTTTAAGGTGCCGATTCTGGAGGTGTGACAGTGGAGCAGTGGGAGCAACAGTGTGATTGACTGACAAGTGCACGTAAAATATAAGCGAAGGGACGTTGTCATGCTATAACACCAGGACGAGCTGTATTAAGCGCCAACCATAAATAGGTTGCCTATTGATTTGTGTTATTCCTCCTTGACAGAGGCAGACCAGCTCTACGGGAAAGCTGACGTGGATTCGGGATTGGAGTAACTATCCATTGCTACACCGGCAGGAATTGTGTGCAAGTACGGATCGTAAAACGTGGGACGGACTTAGACTTGGCGTTGGACATTGGCCTTATCCTGGGGACGTTATGGATTGTTGATATGGTCCTGACTTACTTCTCATTGTTTTAAAGTAGATAGGGAATAAAAGTATTTTATATCATTGTTTTAAACACCAAAAATAAATATCTTTTGCCATCTATTTTTGTCTGCCTTTCAGGCCACACCCTGAGTTGGTGTGGCCGGGAATCTGAATCTAAATTAACTTTAAAGTGACGGGCTCGAAATAGCCCTGTTACACAAATGCAACTGATGACTTCTCCAGTCTCAAAATGATTCAACCCCTTCATTGCAAGCATCTTTAGTACTTAGTAGAGCACCCTTTTGCTGATATGACCTACTGTAAAGGAGATGCATAGCCAGACGCCAGTCTCTGGCAGAGTTCTTGAGTAATCCTAACCCATTCCTCATGAGTGAATGCCTCCAGTTCCGTAATATTCTTGGTTTACATGCTGGAACCACCTTCTTCAAATCCCACAAGTATTTTCTATGGGGTTCAACTCAGGTGACTGTGATGGCCACTGTAGAATCTTCCAGGACTTTATCTGCAACCAAGCCTTGGTGGAATTTGAGATATGCTTGGGGACATTGTCCTGTTGGAATGTCCAATGACACCCAAACGTCAGCTTCCTCACAGACGGCATGATGTTTTCTCCTAGGATTTCCTGATACTTCAATTAATCCATCTTGCCTTCCACATGCTGCCAGTTTTCTGTGCCAGAGGATGGAAAGCAGCCCCAGAGCATCACCAAGACACCACCATGCTTGACTGTGGACAGAGTGTTCTATTCAGTGTATGCTTCATTCTTACTCCTCCAGCCATACTGCTGATCCAGCATGATGAAATGTTCCAGTTTTGTTCCATTGCTCCACAGAACAGAATCCCCAAAACTCTGTGGCTTCTTTAAATGATTTTGAACATATTGGATCCAAAAATGTTTTTGTGCTTTTCGGTTGGCAGTGGTGTACGTTTTGAAGTTTTGGTATGGAAACTGTCGTATCTTTTTGATGCATTTGTAATTAAATAATTACACTCAGAGACCTGGAGATATGATAATTAGCGCAAAATGAAGACTTTATTGTTATAAAATCTGACTTCCCATCTTTAGCCCAGAGAGAAGTCCCCTCACCAGGATTCTTCCAAAATATATAGACATCATGACATCATTGTATAGGACTTGATACTGATCACAATTGGTCAGTACTGTAACAGTTTGAATTCAAACCCACCAATCATTGGTTGACAAGAGATGCATTTTCTCTCCCATTTGGCAACTGTATGTATGGAGACCTGTTGCTTTGAAGTAGATCTTGGCCCTCCAATCCCATTAGCATTTAGAACACAGCAGACCCCCATGTGGTGAGCTTCAAGGCCTCCTAGCTTAAGTCAACAAGGCCAGTCCTTCTGTCTCCTTAAGATATCTGCATTCTACAGTTAATCAATTTCTTCCATAATTTGTAAGTTATTTTCCCAACATTGTATAACTTTTGTCTCTGCTCCATGATGTTCGCAAGATCTACGGCTTTTACAGAAGACCAAACAGTACATAGTAATATTTACCCTTGTCACACAATCCATGTAAAGTCACTTTTGTGCTACATTGCATTTTCAACTTATTGGTTATTGTTCTGTTAATTTATCATTACAACGAAAAATCTTCCACAAAACCCATACAGAAATCTAATATATGGTCATATATGGCCATACATATGAAAAATCTTAACATATTTTTGAAAATATATTACATATATTTTGATTACAAAATTTGAATTACAAAATGAGGAAATATATGTCACATATATAAAGGCGGACGATTTTTGTATATTTTGACATACACTCACCTAAAGCATTATTAGGAACACCCGTTCAATTTCTCCTTAATGCAATGATCTACTCAACCAATCACATGGCATTTGCTTCAATGCATTTAGGGATGTGGTCCTGGTCAAGACAATCTCCTGAACTCCAAACTGAATGTCAGAATGGGAAAGAAAGGTGATTTAAGCAATTTTGAGCGTGGCATGGCTGTTGGTGCCAGACGGGCCGGTCTGAGTATTTCACAATCTGCTCAGTTACTGGGATTTTCATGCACAACCATTTCTAGGGTTTACAAAGAATGGTGTGAAAAGGGAAAAACATCCAGTATGCGGCAGTCCAGTGAGCGAAAATGGTTGATGCTAGAGGTCAGAGGAGAATGGGCCGAGTGCTTCAAGCTGATAGAAGGGCAACTTTGACTGAAATAACCACTTGTTACAACCGAGTTATTCAGTAAAGCATTTGTGAAGCCACAACACGCACAACCTTGAGGCGGATGGGCTACATCATCAGAAGACCCCACCGGGTACCACTCATCTCCACTACAAATAGGAAAAAGAGCCTACAATTTGCAAGAGCACACCCACATTTTACAGTTGAAGACTGGAAAAATGTTGCCTGTTCTGATGAGTATCGATTTCTGTTGAGACAATCAGATTGTAGAGTCAGAATTTGGAGTAAACAGAATGAGAACATGGATCCATCAAGCCTTGTTACCACTGTGCAGGCTGGTGGTGGTGGTGTAATGGTTTGGGGGATGTTTTCTTGACACACTTTAGGCCCCTTAGTGCCAATTGGGCATCGTTTAAATGTCACGGCCTACCTGAGTATTGTTTCTACGTCCAGCAGGATAATGTCACAAAGCTTGAATAATTTCAAATTGGTTTCTTGAACATGACAATGAGTTTGCTGCACTAAAATGGCTCCCACAGTCACCAGATCTTAACCCAATAGAGCATCTTTGGGATGTGGTGGAACAGGAGCTTCGTGCCCTGGATGTGCATCCCACAAATCTCCATCAACTGCAAGATGCTATCCTATCAATATGGGCCAATATTTCTAAAGAATGCTTTCAGCACCTTGTTGAATCAATGCCACATAGAATTAAGGAAGTTCTGAAGGCGAAAGGGGGTCAAACACAGTATAAGATGGTATTCCTAATAATCCTTTAGGTGAGTGTATATGTACATATATGTGATAATGTTTCCACCATATATGCCAATATCTGACATATAAGTATACATACATATATGGCCATATATTAGATTTCCGTATGGGATACATTTAAATAAGATTTTACCAAATATTTCATTGACAGATATGTCATAACCCTACTTATCATCACATATATAGTACTGTATATAACATCAATATCTCACACATATGCATTCATTCTTGTTTAAATTTGTAGGCGAATTGTTAACTGACATGAGGCAAGAATAAGTGTAGCAGTATTTCTATTTTATTTATTTACACAATCTTATATTTACATTGACAGTAATTATACATTACATCACTTATACACTCTGTACTCCATAGGTAAATGCAGATATGGATGTGAAATGTGGAAATATATGTCACATATATAAAAGCGGCCAATTTTTGTATATTCGACATAAATGTACATATAGGTGATGATGTTTCCACCATATATGCCGATATAGGACATATAAGTTATATACACATATGGCCATATATTAGATTTCTGTATGGGAAACTTCTGCTTTTAATACGTGCATATGTTCACTGAATCTTCAGTTCCTGTTGCCACCAAGTCTTGCTGCAGGTCTTTTGCAGTCACTATTTTTCTACCTCGTCCAGGTAGTCTTTTTCTACCTCGTCCTCCCCCGTTCCCTTTAACTTTGAACATGCGAACTAGGGGGAGGATCTAGGAGCGCCAATGATGTAAGACACACATTGCTCCTAAGAATGTGACTTAATGTAATTATTTCCTGTACAAATCTGGTCATTTATAGTTGAAAAACATAGAACATACACTCATTCGTGTAACATTTATAGACCAAAAAGGTGATCGTCTTAAGTCTGAATATCCTTAAGTAGGCCGCAGCAAAGCCTCACTTTTTCCTCATCCCACTACCCAACAGGGGGGTGATGCTAATGTTGATACTAGCACACACAATGTCGAAATCTTGCAAACAATGAGGGATTCCCTGAAAGGCGACATCTTTGGAAAAATGTACTATTTGTCTTCCAGTCTCCGGTCTGAGATTTCCTCAGTCTGAGAAGAACTGAAAGAGTCAATAGGACTATTACAAGAAAAGGTTGATCAACACGTGCAAACTATGCTGGAGCTTGAACTAGCAGCTACAGACCATAGCGGCCAGATACCGGAGTTAGATGGAACAGTTAGCAAACTATCGGCTCAAGTTAAACATTTAGATGACCGATGCGAGGACCTGAAGGACAGATCCAGAAGGAAAAATATTTGGTTGGTGGGTCTGTCTAAGGGGTCGGAAGGGCCCCGTCCAACTGAGATTATCACCCAACTACAAAAGGAATTACTCTACCTGGACGACAAACCCCTGCTAGATCGAGCCCATCGTACGCTGCAGGAGAAGCCCAAGGAGGGAGATGCACCCGACCATTTACCATAAGGGTGCATTATTTTTACATTCACAAGGAGATTTTACATTGTGCGGGGTAACTCTCTCCATTCCTCTACTGGGGTAAGAAGATTTCCATCTTTGCTGACTACGCGACTACTGTCACTAAAAAGTGGGCTGCTTTTGGCAATGTTAAGCGTCTTTTATCAATGTTAAGTATTGTCTTTTATCAATGACGGGTATGATGTTGTTTAGGACCTTGCGCATGACCAGTTTGGAAAACAGATTGCATAGCGGAGAGGGTACGGTGGGTTTCTAAATGGTCAATAATCTGTTTGTTTACTTGGCTTTCGAAGACTAGAAAGGCAGGGCCAGATGGATATAGGTCTGCAGCAGTTTGAATCTAGTGTCTCCCCCTTTGAAGAGGGTATGACCACAGCAGCTTTCCAATTTCTAGGGATCTCTGATGATGCAAAAGAGAGGTTAAACAGACCAATTCTTGATTATCATAAACTTATGGGTGCTAACAATGCTTCCTAGCCTTAGAGTAGTGGGCAGCTGGGAAGAGGTGCCCTTTTTCTCCATGGACTTTACAGTGTCCCAGATCTTTTGAAAATTAAGTGTTACAGGATGCAAAGAACTTTTTACAAACAACCAACCAGGCATCTTCTACTGACAGGATGGAGTCAATATCCTTCCAGGAAACACCATATCTATTAGAAAGGCTTGTTGGCTACAGTGTTCTAGGGAAAATTTTAAATTGCTGAGGGGTAGTCATTTTACCGCGTGCTTTACGGTGAGAGAGTGATTGCTGAGATCCTGGCTAAAGATAGCAGAGGTATGTTTTGAGGGCATCTTAGGACGATATCTTTGAGGGTATCCTTGTTTGCAGATTTAAGGTTGTACCTGGTAGGTTCATTGATATTTTGTGTGAGGTTGAGGGCATCAAGCTTATATTTTAAGGTGGCTGGTGTGTTAAGCATATCCCTATTTTAGTCACTGAACAGTAAGAACACTGAGGATAGACAGGTGGCAATCATTTCACATAGGGTGCTTTTACATTTTGAGAACTTTCAGCCACATATATGAGACTTCTCGAAAAAAGCTTGAGATGAGACAAAATTGTAGTATGTAAACTTGCAGGTCTCTCTTGAATAGCCATTACATTTCGCACAACCTCCCGAGATCCCACCTTTGGCTTTGCAAATGTAAATGCAATTGTTCAGGAACATCTTGAGCTCAAGAGTTTTTGTATATGTGGGTGAAAACTATCTTAATGTAAATGCACCGATAGCAGTTCAATCTTGACGGTAATTGTTTTAGTTTGACATTGACATTTCAGAATTTTTGGTGGACCTTTGAAGCCAGGATTCAGACAGGGGTAGGATATCATAGTTGGCTGAATGTGCGAGAGCAGTAAGTAAATCAATTTCAGGGATTATGTTTTAAATGACATCATTTTCTTTATTGAATTTGCATAATTTAAATGTTGGTAATGTTCTAGCAATGTGTTATTAATATTGAGGGAAATAGATGAGTGAGTGAAGAGAAGAGTATTACTTAACAGCTACGAGGAAGTGCATTCCATCCTTGAGACATCATTCATTAACAGGTAGCCTAACAGAATTCCAGTGGAAGTATAGAGGGACTCTGTCACCTCATTTGGACTTTGAACACATTTCATACGAACCAGGTGTCCATTTCATAAAGTATGTAGAATGAGTGACTGAGTGTGAGTATTTTCCTAATGTGACAAATTAGGGTATTATGGTTAAAAACAATGACACTTTATTTAAAGAAAGTTGGTGGGTAAATGTCCTGGATCATCATGCACATGACCTCTCCTACATGACCTTTCACCCTCTTTTTGCCTGATGTATAAATTACAGTACATGAAGTCTCATGGCTTTTGAAATGTATGTTTATTCACAACACAGCCCCACCTAGTGTTCAAAATAAATCATAATAAATTCACTGTGGGCTAAAATGTTCAAAGTAAACATCAAATAGCATTGGACACTAAAAAGTCAGATGGGTTAGGAAAAGTCTTGACCATGTTACAGTGTGTGGTGGTTTTAAAGTTCAGCCTGTGGTTTCAGATGAACAAAAGTGGGAGTGTAGGACAGGTCAAATGCCCCCAAGCTGTATATATACAATATTTAATGGGAATGGGATTCTGAGGGGACTTCAAGGTTTAAACAGGACAGTACAGAAACCTTTTGAAGTTCATGGTTAGCCAGTTCAGACTCCAGTCTTTTGGTGGATTAGAATAACAATATTTAACCATAAAAGCCGTGGAAGAAGACACAGACAGCAAGAAGTATGATAGCGTTGGCGTTGACCACATTTCTCCACAGGGGTTTCTCCGAGGTGTCGGTGAGCTTCCTCTGCAACTCAGCCTGCTGCTCTTCCGTCAGCTTGGGGGCATTTGACTTCTCCAAACCACAGAAGCTCAACAACATCTTCTTACAACAGCCTGGCTCCTCTGTGGGCTCTACACACACACAAACACGCAAGGATTAAGAATGAATGTGTGTCTCAAAGTCAGTGTGTGTGTGTGTCAGTGTGGATATGCAAAATACATCTGTATGTGTTGAATGTAAGATCTGGGTGAGAGGCCTACCTATGTTACTTTCATTATCCTTAGAGTCAGACTCTTGGTTTTCTGTCCAGTTATCTAGCTCCAGGTCAACCCTCTCCTCAGTACTGTTCCTCAGCTGCCAGCACAACCGGTGCAACTGTAGAGTGAGGAAAGTGAAAGAGGAACAACTCCTTAGGATATAAGATGAATGGCCGATGCTGGGTTGAAGAATAACCAAATAGGGTTTGTCAAGTGGCTTGAGCTTTAACTTACATATTTGTCCTCAATGGGTTTGGTCATGAGGGAAATGGAGATAATCAACACGCAGGAGACAGTGAAGAGGATGATAGAGAAGTACAGGTAGTGGACTCCACAGATGATCTCCGGACAGTTAGAGGGATTGACACAGCTGCCCGTCCCATAGGCAAACTCTGCAATCATCCTGGATAGGCCAATCCCAAGACCAATCGTTAGCCCATAGAACACGCCCTATGTAGGAGATTTTAAAAAGTCTGTGTTACACAAACACACGTAACATACAGCCAACTGCAGAAATGGTAACCAGGGACCTTTGAACCAAGCCAGCCATTATTACTGATAAACTCCACTCTACTCCATTAGTAAGTGATGGAGACTCACCGGTTCGTTGACGCGTTTACAGAAGATGGCAAGCATGAAGGTGGCTGCGATGGGTGGGGTCAGATAGCTAGTGATGGACTGGATATAGTCAAAGAGTTGTCCACTCTGAGCAGACTGGACCACAGGGATCCATGCTATACTCAACCCAATCAGAACCAGGATAAACACCCTACACAGCCAAACACATCAGTATCAAGTTTGAGGTTTCGTCATCACATGCACAAGAGAAGGAGATGTTATCACATGTACAGTGAAAATCTTGTGCCACGGCTCCAGCAATGCAGTAATAATAAAAAGGTTCAAGAGAAATGCAATGTCTATTAGTAAACAATAAAGGAATAAACAATAAGTTTTAAAAGGTGACAGGAGAGTAACATATTATATACAGTCTGTACATGTAAACAGTACCCACATAATTACAATATAATATGGGTCAGTGTTACCCTGGTAATCCAGAGTTCTCGCAAGAGCACAATTTGAATTTGCTCAGCGAGTCACTCTGGCTTTCGGTAATGATGCTCATTAACTATGCCCTTGTAATTGAGCTGCACCAATCACATCGATGTATCTGATATAGGCGGGCCAGAGACGAGCTAAACAGATGATGACAGTGCAACATTGCAAAATGGTTACGAATGAACATCAGTTATTTGGAACGGCTTTGGCCGCTACAAAAGACAAGGTAGATTTGGCTTTTTATCTAAAAAAGGAACAGAAGACGGCGCTCGAATAGTTCCTTTGCAAGAAGGACGTTTTTGCTGTTTTGCTGAGTCGACACGCTAATTGTTTAATCTACCAGTTAGCTCCGCTGTTATTGTGACTTGTCGTAGTGTTATCCAATTACGTGCATTGAGATTTTCAAATGCATGCTTGGTGCCACCCCTCGAGTTGGACCATTTTCATTACTCAGTACCAGACCCTTAATCTTTCGGATATGGGTTTGGATTTCCAGACTAGGTCAGCGTAGGAATTTCACGACAGCCATTATGCCCTGTTGTGTGATCTTAATACCCTGCTAAAAAATTATAATAATTTTTTTTCAGTCCCTTTGGGCTGAACAAAAAGTTGAATTCTTCTGACTCGCTCTGTGAATCCCGAAATGACCCCTACACCCTTCTTGGTCACTTGTTGATGACGAAACTCAGAGGGTGACTTTCCACAGGGTGGCATCAACTTCAGGACAATCTCCTGACTTCAATGGTGCAATTCATGGTCCACTGTTAAATCATAAAACAAGAATGGATTTCAAATTTTTTTTTAAATCCTTTCTATCTTTAAACATACAATATGTAGTTTTTGGCCGCTAGGGGTCTCTGAATCAAAACAATAGCAAAAGATGTACTTTAGGAAGTAGCGTGGTATCATGGGTTTTGTTATCGTCGTCAACGACAACCTTCTAATCTAGCGTCTCCGGCAGAAAGAAATGTTCACTGACAAAATAATGTATTGTTAAAAATATTAGAACTTTATTCACCATATGTTTGGCGGTTCCCTGGAACTTAGAGCAACTAGAGCAGTCAAAGGTTATATAACGCCATTTACGAAAGACAAAATGAAACGTCCCGTGTCTTCGAATTATATTACAAATTTCTCTGGGATTGAAAGATGGTGGAAACATTTAGGATAATGTAAGTATACAACTAAGAAATATATATAATATAGGTATAGTAATGTTTGCTTTTTAATGCAAAGTACGTCTTTTGTTATTGTTTTGGAAAACTACATATTGTACCTTTAAAGACGAACTTATCATAATTAACAATTTACTATTTTATTTTCGTAATTTTTCGTTTATGCATGTCATATCACTGGGCACGCTTATCTTTTTTATTGCAAAATCGAAGACGTTAAAAAGTAACCCTTTATGGGAGTCTACTTCCTTAGCCACTTGTTAGCGAAAGCTGTATATAAATACAAAGCAAAGGTGATATATAAATAAAGGTTTTTTATTATTATTATTATTATTATTATTAAAGAGAATCTGTCATCAGAAGAAGGGGAGGCATGAGGAAATGTCTGGCCATTGGTTCAACAAGTAAGAGCGGAAGAAAAGAAGACAGTTTTCATGGGCCCCTTTGCTTTTATTGATGGTAGACATGTTGGATGCAAAGGATGCATCACAATTAATTACTTAACTGGTTAGCGCTGTTTTAATATGTTATAATGTGCCCGTTACGCACATTATCTCTAGTTCACACATTTTACGTAAACCTCTAAGCTTTCTAACGATTCACAGTTTACATAAGTGTATTAATAATAGCCTGTTGTATTATCTTTATTTTTTGTTTCTGTTCTATTTTAGGATAGGTAGCAGATCTTAATTTAACTTAACATTGTTTCTTGGAATGTAAGAGGAATCCGAGAATCAACCAAAAGCAAAGCAATTTTTCTGTATTGTAAAAATATTGAGGCACAGGTCTTTTTCCTCCAGGAAACACATTCTTGTGACCCTGGTGCAAAGTTTTGGAAATCACACTGGGGAGATACTGAATTCTTTGGTCACGGCTCAAGCCACTCAGCTGGGTTTGCTGTTCTTTTGAACAAATTCAAAGGGGACACCCTTGAATCAATCTCATCAGAAGATGGTGGATGGATAATAGTGGTGGTAAATCTAAGTCTCCTTATGATTTATGTGTAATGTCTCTTGTTCAGCCGTGTTCTATTAGTAAGTTAAGCTTCCTGTATATAAATGCTGGCCAAACTAGAGAGAGGTGTCGGGCATTGACTATCTGTTCTTCTTGTGGGAGGCTGTCCGGGAGCTACCTGTATACTACAAACACTTGAGTTGTGAAAAGAGTGTTGTTTGAAGTTTGGAAGTTAATGCATACGCTCTGTACTTGTATGTTAGCTGTCAGTGTCAGTGCCACTGTTTAGAGCACATTAAGCTAGATAAGTATATCCGTTGTGACCTCACTTCAACAAGTGATTAAAGTATGGAAGCGAATGTGTACGCTCTGTACTTGTGTGTTAGCTGTCAGTGTCCATGCCACTGTTGAGAGCATGTTAAGCTAGATAAGTATATCCATTGTGCACTCTCTTCAGCTTTTCACCTGTAACTACATTCTGTATGTTTCCGGATTGTCTACATTATAAATATGCAACAACCATCTACATTCCTCTTCGGTCTCCCTTCTTCATACCCACCAAACCATACATTGTGATAACGAGAACCTTTATAGATCCAATTATGATGCAAGCAAAGCATCAGATTATTAAGATGGTGTTAAAGATTTTACACCAAAGATTTCTGATTGCTTTAAATCGACCTGTGAAGAGCCACTAACATTACAAGAATTGTCAAAGGCCCATTTCTCTCTGAAAAATTAGAAATCTCAAAGCACGGATGGCTTGTCAGTTGAATTTTATGTTAGGTTCTGGGATATAATTCAGTTGCCTTTGTATGGAATGTATAAGGAATGTCTTGAAAGTGGTGAATTAAGTACATTTATGAAGCAAGGCCTTATAACACTACAAAAGCAGAAAAAGACTACCTATTCCTGTATAACTGGGGATCAATCACCTTGCTGAATGTTGATCATAAAGCCGTATCTTTAACGTTCGCCAACCGTTTGAAGAAATGTTTAAGCCAAATAATAAATGAACCTCAATCCGGGTTCATGCCTAAAAGGCACATTAGTAACAATATAAGGCTTGTTCTGGACCTCATAGATTATACACATCGCATTTATTCAGAAACCTTCGTTGTGTTTTTGGACTTCTATAAAGCATTTGACACTGTTGAAGACACATTTTTAATGCACGCCCTGAATCTTTTTGGTTTTTGTGAAAGCTTTATGAATACAATCAGAATGTTTTACAAAGATATCAACAGCTCAGTAATCCTACATCTTAATACCTCTAAAATATTTCCTGTACGTAGGAGTGTAAGACAGGGCTGTCCTCTGGCGCCTTTTGCCTTCTTATTAGTTGTTATCATTGAAAATTCTTAAAGATCCTGATATTAATAGAAGTTTTATCAAGATTTCACAATTAGCAGATGACACCACATTATTCCTTAAAAACAAAGAACAGCTAGGCCATGCACTTGAGGCGATTAAACTCATTTGCAAGCGCTTCTGGTTTAAGGCTGAATATTTCAAAATGTGAAATTATCTATTTGCATAACTCAACTTTACATGCTATTCCAATTATAGACTGTCAAATGTCTGGGTATACTGTATGTTTTGCTATACATTTGATTGTTAGAGGGTAAATACATTTTTCACCAAAACTAATAAAAGCTAAATTAATAATGAACAAAGGGATTTGTCCATTATAGGGATAGTCTTCCTTAGGGAGAGTTTAGTTTATCCATTACTATCTATTTTGTTAATGAATCTACTTGTAAAGAGATTAACAGTGCCTTTGTCAAATTCTTTGGGAAAACAGTCACCAACATCTTTTGGTTGTGTTTCATGGAAAAGAGGTGGTGACCTCAAGGGAAATATTTAACTGGAATACTTTAAAGATATAAACAGGAAAAAGGCTTGGCTGGTGCCTTACAAATGTTGTGTTTCAAATAAGATTAGAGGTGCATTTAAAGATCTTAAACAATATATACCTGACTAACGTTTACATCTCTAGATTTACAGAGAATGGTCCTAATTGTAAATTTTGCAAGTCTTTACCTCAGATCGTTTTAATTTTTGAATATTCCAGTGAAGAGAGTAGAACTATATTGTCATAGAAGTATGTTCTAAATTGCTCCGTGATTCTCGAACCGACCCCTACACCCTCACTCAGAGTGCCCTCCGTGGTCACGTGTTCTAATGAAACTCTGAGGGTGACTTTAGTAAAGGCATCAACTTCGGGACATTCTCCTGACTTCAATGGTGCAATTCATGGTCCACTGTTAAAGGTACAATATGTAGTTTTCCAAAACAAAAACAAAATACATACTTTGCATTAAAAAAGCAAACATTACTATAGCTATATTATATATATTTCTTGGTTGTGTACTTAAATTATCCTAAATGTTTCCACCATCTTTCAAACCCAGAGAAATTTGTAATATAATTCGAAGACAGGGGACGTTCCATTTTGTCTTCCGTCAATGGCGTCCTATAACCTTTGACTGCTCTAGTTGTTCTAAGTTCCAGGGAACCGCCAAACATAATGTGACTAAAGTTATAATATTTTAAACAATACATTACTTTGTCAGTGAAATTTTTTTTCTGCCGGAGACGCTAGATTAGAAGGTTGTCATTGACGACGATAAACTTCCCGATGTCATCCAAGTACATCTTTTGCTATTGTTTCGATTGAGTGACCCCTGGCGGCCAAAACTACATATTGTACGTTTAAATCATGAAACTAGAATGGATTACACATTTTCTAATCCTTCCTATCTTTAAAAATGAACTTATCATAATTAACAATTTATAATTTTATTTTCATAATTTTTCATTTTGTTTGTGTCATAAAAATGCATGTCATATCACTGGGCACGCCTATCATTTTTATGCAAAATCACACACGTTAAAAAGTTACCCATTGCATTACGGGAGTCTACTTCCTTAGCCATTTGTTACCAAAGCCTGCATCATTGCACACTCCTTGGAAATGGGTATCAGAGGGTCTAATTAGCCCCTAAATTGCAAAAAAAACATTTAAAAAAAATCTTGTTCTATTGGCAAAAAGGTGTTATATATCTTGTATTCAGGTCAAAAAAAGCTAACCATCCAGATTTTTTCACCTGAATACAAGAATAAAAACATGTTTGCCAATGGAACAAGTTAAGACAGAATTTACTTCATTATAGTACAGGATGTCAATTGGCTAACCTTACTTGCTTGCGAGTTTGGTTTGTAGATAGTTAGCTATGCTAGCTGGTTGCTAATGTTACACACGAAAACAATATTTATTTAAAGAGGCCAAACAATGAAACATACAGGCCGGGGCAGCAACACAATCAACACCCACAGACACAATTGTCTCTGTTGCTGCCTCCCTGTCCCCGTCACCAGATAATACACTCAGGTTAACTCACACAGAAAATGTGCAGTCACGTTTTCTGTACGTAGCTAAGCTCTGACGTTTTGTATACATCTGTCAGTGAGACAATGGGGGTATTCAGAAAGCAGGGTTAACATACTGAGTTTAAACCACAACTCTCAGTTTACTGACTCTGAGCTGTCAAAATCGGTTTCAGAACAGGTGCTAAAACATAATTCAGTAAACTCTTGAGTCTAAGCAAACCTGAGTTAAGCGCCAGCACGAGGATATGAAAAGCCCTCATCAATGGAACACGGATAACACTGTTCATCATGGCAATAGGAGAAAAAAGACCAGAAACTGCCTATTTCTCCCCAGTGGAATTACAAATATTAATGATTTCTTATGCCAAATATGAACTGACAGGTAAGAAGAAAAGACAGTGTTAATCACACCTGGAAACCTTGAAATTAACTTGTTGGGACAAACTCAGAGTGAGTGAACTAACTCTGAGTATTCACGAAACCCGCTTTCTGAAATACCCCCCATTTGTGTGTCTACAGTATGTATGAATAACAGGGGTTTAGCTTAAAATGTATTTGTTCAAGTAGGTTGAGCCTGAAATGTATAGATTACCAAGTATAGAACTTGTACTGTGAATATGATTTTTATACAAAATAAAACTCAAAGAAATTTATTGTTATGGAGAAGCCTATTTTCCTGCAAAACATTTATAGTCCTCCTGTCTAATTCATCAATAGGGTTAGATCTAGTTAGATCTTATCTAGGGTAGAAGTTATAACTCAATAGTGCTTAATGAATGATATGCATATCAAGCTTACCTATCATGTAACTAAATACAAACATAACCACTATTAACACACTAATAAAATCAAGTGTAGCAGCCGAATTTGTCTGACTGTACCTTCCGGCGACCATGAGTTCCCTTTCAGAGGCAGAGCCCCGTATCTTTGTGTAGATGTCCATAGTGAACAGAGTGCTGGCACTGTTGAAGATGGATGTCAGGGAACTCATGAGAGATGCCATCATCACAGAGAGCATCAGGCCACGCAGTCCTGTACCGGGGTACGAAATGGAACAGTTGAGGGGAGGACAGAAGAGAAGACATAGTAACCTTGTCAAATGGGATGGTTGGTTGTAGTGGCATCATCAAATGTATTGGTTGGTTCATTGTATCTACAATAAAAAAATAGATGAATGGTTGTAGTAACAGTAGCAAATGTGATCGTTAGTTGTAGTAGAACACATGTTGTCTTGGTATAAGTACATTAGTCCCTCTCACTGTTGAATCTTCAACACTGATTTTGATGGGCCTCGATGGCTAGCTATCACAAACAGTCTGTGTCCTGCAAAGTCTGCATACTGTATATTAGGCTATCTATACCACTCCTGCAAGCTTGGGTTTGGACTGTAAACAAGAGAATCTGTATTCAAAGTCATATTCTCTGGTGTGGTGTTTTGATTTTTTTATCACCAGACGCTGCGTTGAGACACATTCTCTCATGTGGTGTTTGGACTTCAAACGAGAAGCTGCATTCAAAGACCTACATTCTGATGTGGATTTATTAATAATGCAGAAGCCTTGGATATTTTTCTGTGTTGGCGAATAGTGCTGTTTCAGACAGAAGTGGATTATTGAATGAGGTCTACCATGAGTAATTGATGGATTTGATTTCTGTCTTTCACTGAGTCCCAATACATGCACCAACAAACAGTGTTTTTAGTAAGATTATGAAATAATCAAAATCTTAAAGAAACCTTCTTCAGTTTTCTATTGCTTTCTACCAAGAGTCTATATTTGTAATCAAAATTATTCAACCCCCCCATTGCAAATTAGGTTTATTGTCAAAATGTACAGACATTCAGCTCAATACAACAAATACTTCAAGTGGGATTCCCAAATTCAAATGCAACTCAAAATTATTCAACCCCTTCATGGCAAACATTTGATTACTTAGTAGAGCATTCTTTAGCTGTTGTGACCTGCTGCAATCAAGATGCATAGCCAGAAACCAGCATCTGGCAGCGTTGCTGAGGAATCTTAACCCATTCCTCATGAGCAATGCCCACCAGTTCATTAATATTCTTGGGTTTGTGTGCTGCAATCACCTTCTTTAAATCCCACCAGAGATTTTCTATGGGGATCAAATAAGGTGACTGTGATGGCCACTGTAGAATCGTCAAGGACTTCTTCTGCAACCAAGCCTTGGTGGAATTTGAGGTATTGTTGGGATTATTGTACTGTTGGAATGTCCAATGATACCCAAGCTTCAGCTTCCTCACAAACGGCATGACGTTTTCTCCTAGGATTTCCTGATACTCTATGAATCCATCTTGCCTTCCACAAGCTGCAGGTTTCCTGTGCCAGAGGATGCAAAGCAGCCCCAGGGCATCACTGAGCCACAACCATGCTTGACCGTGGACAGGGTGTTCTTTTCAGTATATGGTTCATTCTTCTTTCTCCAGATGTACTGCAAAACCATACTGCCGAAAACATTCCAGTTTTGTTTAATCGCTCCACAGAAAAGAACCCCACAACCTCTGTGGTTTCGTCATATGATTTTGAGCATATTAGAGACGGAATTTCTTGTGCTTTTGGGTCAGTAGTGGTGTACGTCTTGGAGATCTTGCATGGAAACCTTCTGCGTGTAGTACGCGCCTTACTGTGCTCACTAAAACCTCAATGTCTGTTGCCACCAAGTCTTGCTGCAGGTTTTTTGCAGTCACTCGAGGGTTTTCTCAAACTGCCATCTCAGAAATCTTTTTGCAGCCATTGAGAGCTTCCTTTTTCTGCCCCATCCAGGTAGTGTAACCACTGTTCCCTTCACTTTGAACTTACAAACTATTCTTCCAATGTTGTTTCTGGGACCATTCAGTGCCTTCACTTTCTTTTTGTATCCTGTTCCTTGTTTCTGAAGGGCGATGATCTCTTCTCTTAACTTTTTTGAAAGATTTTCTCACTTAGCAATGTTTCTCACACGCAGTCCAACTCAAAAAACCCTAGCCAGTTCAGGTATTTCATATGTTCCAGCTCAAGCACACCTGGTGCAACAAATGTAGCCCTTGATTAGTTGCATCAGGTGAGCTTGAGACAACAGCCGTTATGCATAGTTCTGCTGTTGTGTGGGATTTTATTCAGGGCGTTGAATAATTTTGAGACTGGTGATGTCATTCTGAGTTGCATTTTCAGTTGGATTAGGGGAAACCACTTCATGCATTAATTGTGTGGAGCTATTTCAAATTCTTTTGCTTGACCTGTTCATTTTAAACAGCTGAACATCTGTACATTATGAAAATAAACCTAATTTGCAATGTGGGTTGAATAATTCTGATTGCAAATGTATCTTATATAATATTACATAAAAACAATGGAAACAGATATAGGAAGAATAAATATGGAAGCAGATATAAGACATCTAACTTAAACCTAAATATTGCCTAAGATCGCGAAACCTATCTTTAATATATTACTTTTTATGTAACAATTCCAAATTTAAATTTGAATACTTTCCATTAATCACTAAAAAACCTAAACATTCTGTTCACATGGATGACGTTTCCAACACTACCTAGGCATCTTGTATTGTATTTACCACTGTCAGACTTAATGGTGAACTGGCATATGTGCTCCAGCATTCTAAGGAAATTCTAATGTACTGTACTGCTGCAGCAAGGGTTCGAATCTAACCAACAGATTTTTCAGCCAAAACTCGATTTTTTTACCACTGTCTTGTAAAATAAATCATCTAAATATCCAAAGGAATATCTTTAAAAAAGTCAATGTCTTACATTTTTAACACCCTTAAATTTGTTTACTCATTGAAGTGAACATGTTTATGCACAGGTTCTATAATTAAATCCACACACACATAGTGTATGCACTATGGTTTTGGAAAAATAATCTTCTTTAGACTTATATTTAAAAGTCCATTATTTTACTTTTCAACATAATTCTCATGTTAATTGGTGAGAATCGTTGGTGGCAGGGTTAAAGTAACCTTAGTAATGTGGTTGTGGTATTGAAGTGGTGTAAAGTAATTGTTACTGGATGTAATGTTCTCATTTTTAACCCACCATTTGGCATGAGGTCCACCACCAGTTTGGGATAGGCAATGTTGGTGCAGCCCACGCTGGTCCCACAGTACTTCTCACACTCCGCCGGGTCCACACAGGCCACCACGTCGGCATACAGGATCCGACTGATCATGCCAGGGAAAACCATCAGGAACATGGGCAGCAGCTTCAGGTAGCCACACAGGATACAGCCGGCCTTGACATGAGACAGACTCTTGGCAGACAGACAGCGCTGAACGATCACCTGGAGAATAGTGGACAAGAAAAGACGTCATGTGGCAAAAGACTTGATGACGGGAATATTCAAGGCTCCGTGTTCTTTGTTAAATCATACAAGCTGCTTTGTATTGCTTGAGTATGCTAAGAACACAATTGATTGTGTACAGAAAAGAAAGTGTGTTGTGGCTATTTGAGCAACAGTTTTCCCTTTGAAACTTCACACATCGCTGAGCAGAGAAGAATTTATGTGGCGCAATCATTTATTAATAATAGAAACATAAACACGGATATGGCTGTTTCAACCTTGTATTTACCTTACATGAATCAACATCCTGCTCTTTATTCACCCAACTCAGTGGGTCTTGCTTTTTCTCTTATCTTGGTCACTGAAAAAAGCATTAGTGTCTAACTAAATGTCTAACTCTCTTCGTAGTCAGATAAACATGCTGAAGGCTCTATGAAAACCGTGGGCATGATAATGCTGCAACAAATTATTGTAAGTGGGTGTGAGAATGTTTTGTTAGATACAAGTTAGAAACAGTGAGGTGTATAATTGTTTGTGTGTTTGCATGTGTGTGTGTCAATGTGTTAATCCCCTACAGAGCAGCATGCTACCTGATCAGTGCACCAGTACCAGGTTGCCTGAATAGTGAGTCCGAACACCAGGCCTGGCCAGGGCAGGTCCCCTGTTATGGCATTCCTGAAGATGTGGAAGGAGTCTGGTCGGGGGGTGTAGCAGGAGGCGCTGATGTTTTTATCAGTCACCACAGGTAGAGCGTCCATGTAGAGTTTCTCAAAATTGTCATAACCTCCTATCTCATTGAAGGCTAGGCGGACAGACCACAGATGAACAGGCATTGGAATGAGTTGGATGAATATGCAAAGAGAATAAACAAGAGTTAAATGTGTGAAACTGAGGGAGTGGGCAATGTGGAACTATTAAGACGTTTTACCGAAACCCATGAGGATGGAGGATCCCACGACCATTATGAACGTCTGTAGGGTGTCTGTGTAAATCACTGCAGCCAGTCCACCTGAAGTACAGAACACAAGGTGAGACATACTGTAACCCCTCCTTACACATACAGTGGGGCAAAAAAGTATTTAGTCAGCCACCAATTGTGCAAGTTCGCCCAATTAAAAATATGAGAGAGGCTTGTTATTTTCACCATAGGCACACTTAAACTATGAGAGACAAAATGACAAATGAAAAATCCAGAAAATCAGATTCTAGGATTTTTTATGAATTTATTGGTAAATTATAATGAAAAATAAGTATTTGGTCACCTACAAACAAGCAAGACTTCTGGCTTTCACAGACCTGTACCTTCTTCTTTAAGAGGCTCCTCTGTCCTCCACTCATTACCTGTATTAATGGCACCTGTTTGAACATGTTATCAGTATAAAAGACACCTGTCCACAACCTCAAACAGTCACACTCCAAACTCCACTATGGCCAAGACCAAAGAGCTGTCAAAGGACACCAGAAACAAAAATGTTGACCTGCACCAGGCTGGAAAACTGAATCTGCAATAGGTAAGCAGCTTGGTGTGAAAAAATCAACTGTGGGAGCAATTATAAGAAAATGGAAGACATACAAGACCACTGATAATGCCCCTCGATCCGGGGCTCCAAGAACGGTGAGAAAAAATCCCAAAACCACACAGGGGGACCTAGTGAATGACCTGCAGAGAGCTGGGACCAAAGTAACAAAGGCTACCATCAGTAACATACTATGCCGCCAGGGACTTAAATCCAGCTGTGCCAGACGTGTCCTCCTGCTTAAGCCAGAACATGTCCAGTTCCATCTGAGGTTTGCTAGAGAGCATTTGGATGATCCAGAAGAGGATTGGGAGAATGTCATATGGTCAGATGAAACCAAAATATAAGTTTTTGGAAAAAACTCAACTTGTCATGTTTGGAGGAGAAAGAATGCTGAGTTTCATCCAAAGAACACCATACCTACAGTGAAGCATGGGGGTGAAAACATCCTGCTTTGGGCCTGTTTTTCTGCAAAGGGACCAGGATGACTGATCCGTGTAAAGGAAAGAATGAATGGGGCCATATATCGTGAGATTTTGAGTGAAAACCTACTTCCATCAGCAAGGGCACTGAAGATGAAACGTGGCTGGGTCTTTCAGCATGACAATGATCACACACCGCCCGCGCAACGAAGGAGTGGCTTTGGAAGAAGCATTTCAAGGTCCTGGAGTGGCCTAGCCAGTCACCAGATCTCAACCCCATAGATAATCTTTGGAGGGAGTTGAAAGTCTGTGTTGCCCAGCGACAGCCCCAAAACATCACTGCTCTAGAGGAGATCTGCATGGAGGAATGGGCCAAAATACCAGCAACAGTGTGTGAAAACCTTCTGAAGACTTACAGAAAACGTTTGACCTCTGTCATTGCCAACAAAGATAATATAACAAAGTATTGAGATTAACTTTTGTTATTGACCAAATACTTATTTTCCACCATAAATTACCAATAAATTCATTAAAACAATGTGATTTTCTGGATTTTTTTCTCATTTTGTCTCTCATAGTTGAAGTGTGTCTATGACGAAAATTACAGGCCTCTCCCATCTTTTTAAATGGGAGAACTTGCACAATTGGTGGCTGACTAAATACTTATTTGCCCCACTGTACAGGCTTTCAGCCAATGACTAAGCTATGGGAAACCATGTTAGTACTCATTTACACTGGTGACAGTTTATTTTTTCTGTAATGATTGCCAATGGAATATCCCTTTATTTTTGTTGCTTTTGTAGCCCAGAAATAAAAACTGCTGCTACAGCGTCATCCCGTTCATTAGTTTAACCACCATATAGAACCATCTTCTCAGTATGGACCTGTTTTATATAAAGGTCCTGTAGACTGAATAATAGGTCATTAATGTCTAACAGAGGTACAGTACACATGTCCTTTTCTGTTAATATTAAAAGCACTGATGTGCCGCGAGTGAAAGAGAGTATTTAATGCTGGGATGCTGTGAGGCAATCTATTTTCATGAGGTAACATACATTGTTTACAATACAATCCACTCCGTACATGTATAGTATGCTGTTGTAGTTAAAGGGCCCAATCCTATATGTCTGTTTGCGTGACTGACCTTGAGGTTGTCACTGGGCATTAATGCATCATTGCACTGAAGATTTACAAGGATTAATCGGAAGGTATGGGTAATTACAATGCACAAGAGATAACCTGGAATAAGTCATTATGTTGTGAGACTATATAAGACGGACTTTACACCACTTTACATGCAGCAATACCGATAAGAGCTCCATGTTGGCTTGCAGGTCCATTATGTTTAGCGATTGAGTATTTATCCAAAGACACAGAGGTGAGTGCATATTTGTACTTTTCCTCACTCTGGAACAAGGCCATTTAGGGCTCCTTTCAGTGTTTTAGTTCTACACAGTAATTTGGTTTATAAATGGACAGTCTACCTGTGACTGTGTAAAGAGCAGTAATCGATAGCAGGAGAATCACAGCAACGTAGATATTTAACCCCAGAGCCTGGTTAATGAAGATGGCTCCTGAGAACATATCTGCCTGAGGGAAATAGACAGAGGTTGGGGGTTAACAAGTAGACAACATTAAGGTTTGTATATTCAAAATGGGCTATTACACAAAAAAGGTGTCTGGAAGAACATGTTGGCAAAACATTCCAGCATATCCCTGTGTAAAGATTATTATAATTGGAGTTGTTACATGTTGAATGTGTTTTCAAATATTTCCTAGAGATAGCCTATAAGATTGGAAGGATGTGGGTTTAGGAAAGTACTTTATGACCACCCGTTACTACAGTATACAATGCTGCTTGAAAAACGTTGAACCCTACAAGCAGGGTTATGGTTTTTGAAAATAAATATCAAAGTAAAATCATAAAATCCTTAACTAAACCCCAATTCATCATGAAGACATTCCAAATAAAGAAGACAAACAAAAACATGAAGTGGAATAAAGATCACCTTTAGCCACAAATCTACCTGCTAATCTGAGATCTGTTTTGAGGGATTTTTGCCCACTCCTCCCTAAAGGGGTTTCAAACCACACCCAACAACTGGGTGTGGTTTGAGGGGTGTTTTGGGTTGTTTTGTTAGAAGACACGTTTTCAACAAACACTATTATGCAGCGGTTTTATTCTAAATAAACAAGGCTTTTGAATCCGTTATTCACCAAATTCCAATTGTCAAACTATATAGCCTTGGTTTCTCAGAAGACTGCCTCACTTCTATGCAGAAGACACAAATCTGTATGAATCTGGCCCTTCATTGAACTTTGTGTTAACTAATGGTATATTAACCTCCAACTGGTACATCTCACTGGTCAACCCTACAGCCAACACCTCCTTTGGCTGTCATTCCTTCCAGTTCTCTGCTGCCAATGACTGTAACCAATTGCAGAAAACCTGAAACAGGGGATCCTCATCTCCCTGACTAACATTAAAAATCAACAGTCAGAGCTGCTTTCCGATCATTGCACATGTTAATACCCATTTACCTCAATTGCATATTGTTACTTGCACATTTATTCCCCAGTGTCTCTGCTCCGCCTCAATGGCAAATTTGCACATTATCATTTGCACACTTATAACTCCAGTGCTACTTGTGTTGCACACTGTATATAGATTTTCTATTGTATATTTCGACTGTACGTTTTGTGTATTTCATGTTTAACTCTATGCTGTCTGTTGCACTAC
The DNA here is from genome assembly GCA_016801145.1 of Umbra pygmaea. NCBI lineage: Eukaryota > Metazoa > Chordata > Actinopteri > Esociformes > Umbridae > Umbra > Umbra pygmaea. Next base: position 56,373 of record JACXGM010000196.1, read on the forward strand.
TATGCTTTATCTTGACCAGGTCACCATTGCAAATGAGAATCAGTTCACAATTGGCCTACCTGGTTAAAAAAGGTGAAATAACTAAAATAAAAACAGGCAAACTAGCCACATACACTATGTATGACCAAAAGTATGTGGACACCCTTACTAATGGTGGAGGAGGAGGGATAATGGTCTGGGGCAGTGTATCAGAGTTTGGGCTAGGCTCCTTCGTTCCAATGTAACAGGGTGGTAAAAACCAACTTGGCATTTCTCATGAGTGATATTTTCCTTTTATTTAAGTGCCAAGTTGTCAGTCAATTTATTTATTTAAGTGCCATGTTGAACATTGGGTAATGGTTGCTGTATAATAGTTTTAATGTCCTTTAATGTCCTGTGCAGTAGCGTTATGGAACTATGCAATAAAAATAATGTAGCTTTGACATAAGAAAAGAAATCCCACACATTACATTGAGGTTTCTTGTATAATTAATATAGCAGCTTTGTTCAGTGATCAACATTTAGTCAGTGATAATAATTTACTAATACTTTAAAATGTCTAAAAGCCCAAGTAAAAAAAAGTATATTTAAATTATACTCCAGTAATATACTTCTAGTATACTTATGTTTAACCATAAGTATGTATTTAATATATTTAAGTATATTTGAAGTATATTTTCAAAATATACATACCAAAATAATATATTAGAAGTATATTTAGGATAAATAAAATACATTTCAAGTACATTTAAATCTACTTTTTTTACCTGGGAGGGCTTTATTATGTGTCATTAAATGTTACTCTATATTGTTTGGTATTTTCTAAAAGCTGTCAGTTATTCAGAAATTATGCACCAAAGATCAAGATATTCTAAAGCTGTGACAATGACTTATACAACTATGAATATTTGTTTTACTGTATATTAAGATTTGTTCCATTATAGAACGTGGCCGACAGTGATAATTAATTCAGGAAACAGGATGTTTCTAGTATGCAATCAATGTAAATGTAAGCAAATGTGACCAAACCATGGACCAAACAGAGAAAATGGCTAGATATTTACCATAGCCTTGGTTAACCAGTGGTAAGGATGTTTACTGCAACCGTTTGGGCCAATGGGATGGGGTCAAACTATAGAAGATGTCAGACAAGCTGGCACCTGTTTAAAGACTGGTTACCTAGCACTCGTTGTTTTGAATCCAGGACTTATAGCCATTGGTGGGATTTTGTACTAATGCTAACAAATTGGACCAATAAGGAATCAGTATTAAGATCATGTTGTGACATCATTCTCTGTATAAAAATGAAAGATATGTAATTGTCGGGTTTAAACTCTTGATTTAAAGTCTATGCTCCATTTCACACATTCTCCAGACTCCAAATACATTATTTGATGAGTACATTATTTATAAAAATGAAAGATATGTAATTGTCGGGTTTAAACTCTTGATTTAAAGTCTATGCTCCATTTCACACATTCTCCAGACTCCAAATACATTATTTGATGAGTACATTATTTTATATTTTTAGCCCTATATTAATATGTATTGAAACATTGTGTGACTGGTGTCTTGTGTGAGTGGATAAGGCAGAGAAAAGCTGTCCCACAATGGGTGTGATTTGGGAGCCGGCATGACGAAGGGGCTGTTGGTGGTGTGAAGCAATGCTACCTATAGAAAAACAGCATTGAGGCTGGCTGATGAGGGAGTAAAGCAGCCGAGACGGTCAACAGCAACTCCTCTACCTCGATATGAACCCTACAGGCAACGGCAACTTTGCTATCTTGAGATGACATCAACAGGCAATGGCAGCTTGGCTACCTTAAAATTATATCAACAGGCAACCGTATGCTACTCTGAATTGACACCAGTGACTTTGCACAATGTTAGACTGTGGGCAGTCTACCTTTTAAGATAAGACCTTCTAAGTTTTATGTGGATGGATCAAACAAAGAGTTTAGAAGTTATGAACTCAGTGCAGCGTCATTTCTCTGTTCGACTCCAGTATTCAGTGCCAAACCTTGTTTTAACATATCACACCATATTGCCAGCATTACAACAATGAAGGGGGTCACGTTAATGCTATAGCATACAGACATTTTAAGGCAATTGAGTGCTTCTAACATTGTGGCATACCTGTTACAGCACGACTGTGTCTCTGCAGATAGTGGGGTCTATAAAGACACGGTTTGATGAGTTTGGTGTTGGAGGACCTCAAGTGGCTTGCACAGAGCCCTGACCTCCATCACATTGAACACCTTTGGGATGAATTGGAACAGTGATTGCGAGCAAGGCCCTCTCATCCAACATCAGTGCCTGACCTAACAAATGCTATTTTGTTTGAATGGGCACAAATTCCCACAGACACAAACCAAAATGTTATGGAAAGCCTGAGAGTGGCAGCTATTCTGACAGCAGGGGCTTCTTCCTAGCACCTTCCAATGACTGCGATTTCGATCCAGTGTTTTTCTTATTGTTGAAGCATGCACAGTAACCTGAGATTTCTCAAGGGGCCTAAGCAAATATCGAAATATTACATTTGAGTTTGCATTTACTTGATTTATTGTTTTTCTGCGTACCTTGGGGATATTTTGGAATAGTGTCCACTTCTAAAATTAATAATAATAATAATAATAATAATACATGGTATTTATATATTCAAGGGCCCAAAGACACAACAAAACAAACAAAAGAAAAAAAACAAATAAAAATGGAAAACAAACAAATGAAAAAAAAGACAGCAACACAAGGGAAGGAGGCAATGGCTATGGGAAAGCTTGTTTAAACAGAAAATGCTTAAGGCGGTGGAGGAAGATGGTGATAGAGTCAGAGTCATGGACGGATTGAGGCAGGGAGTTCCAGAGTCTGAAAGCAACCCTGGTAAAAGCCCTGTCACCAAAGCTCTGTAACTTGGACGTGGGGATGAAGAGGTGTCCTGTTGCACATCTAGACCAAGCTGCCACCATGTTGAATACTCTTCATTTGTAAATGATTTGCCTGAATATAAACTGATGGAGCCCACATTTTATATCGTTCCCCATGTGACTGATGTGCCCTCTTCCTGATGTCCTCTGAGATCTCCTTTCCTCACAGCAAACAGGTTTCTTATCTTAATGTATCAGCCCACTTGATTCTACTTACCTACTTGACCAGTCAAAATTGGGGTTCACTGTTTTTGCACATGCACTAATTCCTTTATATATTTTGTTATTCTACTGCAAGCATGGTTTCACCTGAGACTGTGTTGAAACAAGCATGTCTTTGGTTTGCAGTGGAGCAAATCAAAATAAGCTGTGAAAAGAAATGAATTCTTGCTTATTTTGTAAAAACATTGTAAAATAGCCTCAGAAATATTATTGATACCCTTTAAAAGTTTACAGTCCACACAGAAAACTTTTAAAGGCTTGACTTTTTCCACATTTTGTTATTACCATTATTCCGAAATTGATTAAATTCATTATTTCCATCAAAATTCTACAAACAAATACCCTTTAATGACAACGTAAAAGAAGAAGTGTGTTTGAAATTCATGAAAAATAAAAAAGCACATGTACATAAGTATTCACAGCCTTTGTGTCACGTCCAGCCCTGTGTGGGCTGTGTGTTATGAACTGAGATAAGGACTCCTTTGTGTATTTGGTTTATTTCGGTATATGTACTTTGTTACGATTCGTTAAGGCCAGGATGTAGACATGCAGGACCGTACTTTTGTTATCTTTTCTTCTTCATGCCAGACTAGTTATTTTGTGCTCTAGGGTATAGACTGCACTACCCTTCTCTATGTTTAACTAAAGAGCCCTGATTACACACACAGGTGGACCTAGTTTTGTTGTGTGTATATAAGCCTGTAGTAGCCTTCGTTGTCTGTTATTGTCATCTGTTGCCTGAGTTTGGTTGCCTTCTGTTTTATTTATCGTGTGTCTACGCCTGATTCCTTGGTTAGAATAAATCTACTATCGCTGCATTTGTTTCCTAAACATTTACTCTCGTGACACTTTGCCATGACACTCAAAATTGCGCTGAGGTACATCTTGTTTCTACTGATCATCCTTAAGATGTTTCTACAACCTGATTGGAGTCCACCTCTGGTAAACTCAGTTGATTGGACATGATTTGGAAAGGCACACGTGTTTATATAAGGTCCCACAGTTACCAGTGCATGTTAGAGCACAAACCAACCCATGAAGTCCAAGGAATTGTCTGTAGACCTCCGAGACAGGATTGCATTGAAGCACAGATCTGGGGGAGGGTACAGAAAAATATCAGCAGTATTGAAGGTCCCAATGAGCACAGTGGCCTCCATCATTTGCGAATGGAAGAAGTTTGGAACCACCAGGACTCTTCCTAGTGCTGGCGGCTTGGCCAAGCTGAGCAATCAGGGGAGCAGGACCTTAGTCAGGGAGGTGACCAAGAACCTGATGGTCACTTTGACAGAGCTCCAGTGTTTCTCCGTGGAGAGAGGAGAACCTTCCAGAAGAACAACCATCTCTGCAGCACTCCACCAATCAGGCCTGTATGAAAGAGTGGCCAGATGGAAGCCACTCCTCAGTAAAAGGCAAATGAGGGCCCGCTCGAGTTTGCCAAAAGGCACCTGCAGAACTCTCAGACCATGAGAAACAAAATGCTCTGGTCTGATGAAACAAAGATTCAACTCTATGGCCTGAATGGCAAGCATCATATATGGAGGAAACCAGGCACTGCTCATCACCTGGCCAATACAATCCCTACAGTGAAACATGGTGGTGGCAGCATCATGCTGTGGACATGTTTTTTACTCTGGGCCTCAAACTGGGGCGAAGGCTCATATTCAAACAAGCACACAGCCAAGATAACAAAGAAGGGCTACAGGACAACTCTGTGAATGTCCTTGAGTGCCCCTGGCAGAGCCCAGAATTGAACCCGATTGAACATCTCTGGAGAGATCTGAAAATGCCTGTGCACTGACGCTCCCCATCCAACCTGATGGAGCTTGAGAGGTCCTGCAAAGAAGAATGGGAGAAGCTGCCCAAAAATAGGTGTGGCAAGCTTGTAGCATAATACTCAAATAATTGTAGCATCATACTCAAAAAGATTTGAGTCTGTAATTGTTTCTAAAGGTGCTTCAACAAAGTATTGAGCAGAGGCTGTGAATAACTAAGTACATGCACTTTGTTGATTTTTATTTTTAATAAATTTGCTAAAATTTCAAACACACTTCTTTCACATTGTCATTATGGGGCATTGTTTGTAGAATTTTCTGTGAAAAAAATTAATGTAATCTATTTTGGAATAAAGGTGTAGCATAACAAAATGTGGAAAAAGTGAAGCGCTGTGAATACTTTCCGAATGCACTGTATATGAAATAATTATATTTTAGTGATACCTCCAGCAAGCCATTCTCTTTAATTAGTGTCACAGTTGTGTTCAATCGCACAATCAGCCATTTTAAATGTAGAAAAGTAGTCACTCTGCTGCTTTGTGTCACTGAACATGGAAAAGATAAGGAACATTTGAGTTTACTGAGGATGTTGGAAAGAAATCCACTTTTGCTAGTTTGACAACGGATAAAAGGGTCCATGCACCGGGCGCATGGTCTAAAAGGGTTGTACTAAGTGTCTTCATTAATTCATGGGGGCGTTTTGGGCGTAACATGCAATAAACCAATCAGAGATTCATCTCCCATTCCCTTTAAGAGCCAGGCGCGTTTTTACCTTTTGCGCATTGCTATTATGATGGCGGATTTGCACCGTAATATATTTATTTGTAATCTTTCATTTTCATGTTCGTGTGCTGCTCCGCTTCTCTGTGTGTTTGCAACAAGCATAGTGTGCACGCGCTGTGCCTATGCCATAGGTGTATTTGACTAATTTGCTATTAAAATAACTATGATGTGCTGCGCCATTGACTTTAGACCAGGTATTTGTTGGTCAATGGCGCAATCAATTTCTGATGCCTCAAGATAGTACCCTGGAAATCCAGAGTTCTCGCAAGAGCACAATTTGAATTTGCATAGCAAGTTACTCTGGCATCGAGTAATTCTGCTCATTAACTATGCCCTTGTAGCCGAGCTGCACCAATCACATCGGTGTATCTGACATAGGCGTGCCAAAGGCGTGTTAAACACATGACGACACGATAGCGATGCGACCTCAAAGTCATTAGTAAATATTGTACGATCACTATGGATTAACACCAGTTGTTTAAAACGACTTTGGCCACTACAATGAACGAGTTAGACTTGGCTTTTTGTCTGAAAGAGGAACAGAAGACGGCGCTCGAATCGTTCCTTTTTTATAAAATTTTTGCAGTTTTGCGATTTAATACGGCAAGAGTTTTATCTACCAGTTAGCTCCATAGCTCCGCCATAGGGACTTAGCGAAAAACCACTGGTGATTGGTCGTAGTGTTATCCATTTGCGTACCTTGAGATTTTCAAATGCATGCTTGGTGCCGCCCCTCGAGTTGGGTCATTTTCATTACTCGAAGCCAGACCCATATATCCTCAGGATTTGGGTCTGGATTTTTCCAGGCTATCAAGATAGCACTCCCATGGGCGCAAATATGGGCGCAGGTGCATTTGCTATTTAAACAACACGAGCGCCTGACGGGAAATTTACAATTGCGTTGGGTCTTGTAGCAAAGACACTTGCGTTCAGACTTTGCGCTCCGTTGCGCCTGATGCAAGATAGAGCCCATTGTCTCCAAAAGCTGTGCAACAAGATATTACTGTAAGGCTACCAGTATTTTTCATTTATTTTACTATTTAAAGTAATATGCTACACCATAAATCAAAAGCAAAGTTTCTGTTAAATTTAATTTGACAAAAATAGTGCATACCAAATTCTTTTGTCAATTTCTACTTGTTTCAGAGAGAATTGTGAGTTTTTTGTAATAAGCACATACTTTTTTACTTTCAGCCAAGTCTGTATATTGAGTAATATGGTGAACAATATATAATTGGATTAACCTATTTTCAAGCAGCACTGTAAATATCATATTTGTTCATCATGTTAAATTATGTACAATGCAAATTGGAAATGTATTTGAATATTATATTTTATACACTGGACAAAAATATAAATGCAACACTTTTGTTTTTGCCCCCATTTATCATGAGCTGAACTCAAAGATCTAAGACTTTTTCTATGTACACAAAATGCCTATTTCTCTCAAATATTGTTCACAAATCTGTCTAAATATGTTAGTGAGCACTTCTCCTGTGCCAAGATAATCCATCCACTTCTCAGCAAAGGAGAATTGCTCACTAACACAGATTTAGACAAGATCTGTGAACAATATTTGAGAGAAATAGGCCTTTTGGGTACATTGAAAAAGTCTTAGATCTTTGAGTTCAACTCATGATAACTGGGGGCAAAAACAAAAGTGTTGCGTTTATATTTTTGTTCAGTGTATATTCTAATATTCTAAAAATCATAGGTGATTACTAGTGTTAATTAATACAAATGTGTAATTCACACAGGAACTTCGGGAACTCTAACACCTCACAAGTAACAATGGTAACAATAAACTGTTAATTGACTTGAATTGATGGTCAAAAAATATCATATGCCATGCTTGCACTCCAGAGTTCCTCCAGGGAAACCTTTTCTAAATTGAATGAAAGGGTCCTCAAAAAAAATTGTCAAACTGATGGATCAGTGGACTAGCAGTAGTTCCTTGATGCCTAGTGTTTCTAAGAGTGTATATATACCCCTTTGTTTATATGAACACATACATAGACAATGAACATGGAGATGTGGAACTCACTGAGATCTTCCTGAAGATATAGAGGCATAGAGACAGAACTGAGAGGTGGATGGAGATGAATGACATGGAGATGTGGAACTCACTGAGATCTTTGTGAAGATATAGAGGCATAGAGACAGAACTGAGAGGTAGATGGAGATGAATGACATGGAGATGTGGAACTCACTGAGATCTTGGTGAAGATATAGAGGCATAGAGACAGAACTGAGAGGTAGATGCGGATGCGCTGCCCTCCAAACCTCTTCCTCAAGTACTCTGGCATGGTCACCACCTTAACACAAAACAGACGTGAATACATTGCAGAATAGACTGTAATAAATAGCATGGTAAAATGACTAGTGAGCAGTAATAACAGAAAAGGCTGTTCTCACCCCAGCTTTGATGTAAATGGGCACAAAGAGCCATCCAAGAATGATCACCACCACAAGAGCCTGAATTTAATTCATAACATGACAAATGCACCGTTTTACTGAACTGGAAATGTTGCTATTAACATGTTATGACACTACTTATTTGTATTTAGTTGCTTTCTTAGATGTTGCATCTCACATTCCATTCAAACCCGCCAGTGGCAAGTCCAGCTGCAGCTGCCGTTCCTGCGATGCCCACAAAATGCCCACTGCCAATGTTGCTGGCAAAGAGAGACGCCCCAATCTTGAGAAGGGCAGAGAAAGTACAGAGGAATTTTCCTTAATCAATATAAATAGTAAATCTATAACTGAACAGTTCAGTATTCTTATAATGAAATGGAAGTTTATTGAGACGCAGTGTAACAACAAAACCTGTGGATTCTCTGATCGTTTTGATGTGACACAACTAGTTGTTAATGAGTAATTAGAGAATGAAGGGTATATGACATGTGGCCCTTCAATGAAGCAAGATAAAACATGATGACATTATAGGCCAAAGTATGAGCTTGCCATTCCCAAAGTATTAAGTTAATTATTGGGACAGTTTTGGTGAACAAGGTGTGCCTGGCTAGATAGGGGCACTGTGTTCAGAGATACGAAGCTTTTGAAAGTAATAATGCATTAGATAATACGGACTGCCATGTTGAGGGAAGACTCACAGGCCACCACACCATGCTTCTTCCAGCCAGGAAGAACCCGCCCACAGTGGCCCGGTTTGTGCTCACCATAGCCTGCATGGAGAAACAGGTTAATTGGGTTGTTGCCAGGGATTGTTTTGATCAGTAAGCTTGTGCCTGAGTAGTAAAAGTAATTAGAATCTCTTTCAGTTATACTGTATACGCAATATAAATATACATTTGTGTTAAATGATTTGTCTTTCATTTAATATATTTTGTAATGTGTCTTAAATTTACACATTGTAACTATACATTTTACTAAACATTTCTAAGCACATTATCTCTCCACACTGCTGGAACAATATACCAATAATGAAACTGTTTGCTCTGCAATGTACATTCAATATTTTCAAATTAGCTAGTGGGAGTATTGTGAAATCAGTACAATTGGGATTTATTGGCTCCCTCAATTGGTTACACTTAAACAAACCTCTTTAATGTATAATGTTTTAGGCACAACCATCTCTGTATTTCACCAGCATAACCATAAAAATCAGTCAGAATGTTTTTGGAAGACACCTGAATTAGTTTGTAAATACAATACATAGGGGAAACAAATTGAAAATAATATAATATTTTATATGTTAACCATGCCATGTCTCTACTATTACTTAGGGGTAAACTTTGCACACACATTTGTTTATATAGCTTGTAGACTTTCAAAGAAACAACTAAGCAACTCACCCATATTCCAACTGCCAAGACCACTAAAAAGTAGATGACAATGACAGATATATCGGCTGGATTGTTGAGAGCCACAGTGCCATTGTTAGATACACTCCTGACAGAGGAAAATCCAAAGTAATCAGCTGCCATTTTAATGTCTAGCTGCAGAGTGAGCCAGTACAGTTGTTGTCCAAGCCTCTCCTTTCCTGCTTATTGCTACTGATTTCAGTCACCTGCACTCCTGCTTATGTACGTGTGTACTTCTGTGTGTGTGTGTACTTCTGTGTGTGTGTGTGTGTGTGAGAGAGAGAGAGACATGCTAAGGTGTGTACATTGTAAAAAAATATAGCCTTTGGAAAATGACTAAACAAAATTACCCACAGTATAATTAGGTAGCTGTAACATTTGTTCTGTATTTTGTATAATGAAAATAAAGAATTATTGAAACGACATGCATGCCCTTTTTTAAGTAAATGTTGGTGTTTAATTTTGAGTTAATTTCAAACCACCCTGAATCATTTTTAAGAGTGTAAAATTTGTGAGCTTGCCTGCCAGTGAATGTGTGTATGCCAATGAATAGATGTTTGAAATGGTATTAAATGTGCAAGAAATCAGGAATGTTTTTGTCAAAAAACAAAACCAGCAGTGGCTATTGATTTGAAGTACAAATATACCATATAAAATGTATAAATACCTCATGAGCTTAGTTTAACTGTTTCTCTGATCGGAATCCAAACTATAGTCTGGTTTAGTATGTATTAAAAAACAGTACATTAAATCACTGAATAGCAGTGGTCTCCATTGTCCATACAGCAGCATGAAAGCCAATTTGGAAAATAAATGTACATTTTGAGCTGCTCATTTTCTTTCAAGTATTACAGATTCTACCATTCTCATCTGCCCTGCATTTAATGCTCCCAGTATTGATTGTGCAACAAAAATATCATATTTTTGGAATGATTTGGAAAAGTACTCAGAAGTGGTCTGTGTCTTACTGGTACACATATATGAACCGTGTTGCTTAGAATTAGTCATGGCTAAAACCATGAATTGCGATTGGTGACCTCTGTTTCTTCTTTTACAAACACGAGAAACATTGTTTGTGTTGATTACCACTTTATTGTTCAAGTGAACACACATTTTTTAGAAGGAAAGAAACACTGTAGTGAGACAACTCAGAAGCCCACTACCCCTGGTGCCAAAAAAAGTGTTGGTTTATAAAACTGATGGTAGGTGACAAGGTAGATGAGCGATCAAGTGTCATGTCAGTTGCTGAATTGAGAAATCCTGGGAGAAAGAGCACAGAACAGACAGGTAATCCTGGGGGTCTGATAGAACACAACAAGTACTGTTGTTTGTCTATACTTTTTCATGTTAAATGGGAACGAGTTAAAATTATGACACCGGGAATACATGTGTTTTAAGTATGAACTGTATGCCCAGTTTATTAGCTCTTCTGTCAACATTGTGATTTCTACTAGGAAACAGGTTCAGGTTGCAGACACAGATTGGTCCTATATGCAGATGACAACCCCAGAGCAGGAACACAGTAGTGGGAGGTTAATGATTACTATTACAGATATAACCCTGTTCACATAAACGCACATCTGCCATTGGTCTCTGCAGGTACATCATCATTACAATGTATGACGATACATTACCTTAGTCCTGTTTGAAGATCTCTTGGTGCTTCAACCCAAACACTGACCTCGAAAACAAAACGATTTTAAATTAACCTTTTTCTAGCCTCCACTCACTCTGCTGGTAAAGACGCATTTGAAAAAAAAAAAAGGTGAGAAGTATAATACAGTACAGTAGTAGTGATTGGTTATGTTCTACTATCATCCCTGAATTTACGTAATATGAAGAGGTACCAGTATATAGGTATATAAACTAATAACCTCTAATGTGTAGTGACAGAAACAGGAGACTTTAGATCAGGGCTTCCAAATCCTTCTTGGAATAGGATGCCATTTTGATATCTAAATTCACACAAACCCATCCAGCAACCATGTGAAAAATGATATTCTAATCAACAGTCATTATTTTTATTTGGGGCTATAACAATAAATTGCAAAACATTCTAATAGTAATTTTTGTTGCATTAGTAACTCAACATTAAATTCTGTGAATGTGAGGCTATGCCATTCATTCACCAAGTTTTGGTGTGACAATACTCATTGTGGCTTTTCTTACTTGCCTAAATTTATGTGATGGGTTCACCAGTGTGTCAAGTAGAAAGGCATGGTCATATGACAGAAAATTGTCCCCGCAACCCAATTTTCACATCAGGTCAACCCACATGGGGTCAGGACACCTACATTTGGTTTTAGATGATAATCAATGTAATTAGAATATAAATGCCAAAATCAACCAACAGATGGTGCTATAGTCTGTGGGAGCTACTGAAAAACAGAGAGGGAGGTTATGATAACTTTGACACTCAGAAGCAGAAAAAAAGAAAAAAGGTGATTATACATAATAGCTACTAGCATACCACATATTACATTTTGTATAAAACTGTAAAAGAACAGCTAACTCATTGGACATTTCTTCCCCAAAAGGGAGGGAACTTTGCCTCAAAAAGCCACCTGATCACAGAAGCTTACATTAAAACACAACAGATGTGTTTGTGATTTGTGTGTAGTTTGAGGCTGGTTAGCACTGAAATGGCCCACTCAGCACCCTGTGATGAACCATGGGTTGGTTTAAGGTGATAACGAGTACCAGAAGCGCACAGTTACTGTACGGAAGAAGTTATATTTAAATTAATTTGCTAAATGGAAACGCCCCCTTTTAAGAAAGCTTTGAATCTGAGCACGGCAGGATGGATATCCATATATATGTAAGCATCTGGGAGCAGGTATTTGTGATGTTATATCCATATATATGTAAGCATCTGGGAGCAGGTGTATTTGTGAGAATAAGAAAAACCAATAGTGGCACATCCTTACAATTTACAGAACAAACACCAAAGAATAAGTGTTGGACTGCAGGTGTGATATAAAGGTAACTAGTATGAAAACATTCTAGCATCATGACAAAACAGTTTCTGAGCGCAGGGCCATAGATTCACTGATGACGACTGATGCATGTAAACAGGCTGTTCACCCAAGCATTCATACAGAATAGGCCACACACACAACCAAATTGAACAGCTCACTGAAAAGTCAAATCAAGTGTTCAAAAATCAAGTGTTCATTGCAATGAATGATTACTCCGAAGCACAGGGCGTAAACCCACATAGGTACCCATGGTAGGTAATGTTTTAATGACAATGCATTACTTATTATAATAAACAAATGTACTTGCACAACTGAAAAATCCAGACACCCATCATCAACCTTCAAAGGTAGACATTTCCAGATGGGAAGATGGCTGGCACATGTTCACAGGGGCTAGCAGATAACAGAGGACAGCGGAAAAGGCAAACGACAGACAGGAGGAAGAGCAGAAAGACATATCGGTGACGAGGGGGCGGGGCATAGAACAGGTTCAAGTCAGCAACAACCACTCCTGATAGATACTATAATTATCCTCACCAACACATCCTGTGGAAATGTCATTTGAATACCAACCAGTCAAATGATTAGCAAATGTGAAAGGAGATGAAATGGAAATATAAAAAATACCACTAGAGCACATAAAGGGTTCAGGGAAAGACATGGACGAGGCAAGTGGAGGATAGTTTGACAAGGTGACTACAGCAGAGAATTGGTGACAATGTAGAACATAACCCTAGGCCGATAGAGGAGGGACTCTTCTTGAGTAGGCCATGTTGGAGCATTATAATGGCACGAGACAAAGAGGTCAGCAGTTAGGAAGAGTTACAATAGAAAAAAATAAGAAACCTGAAACTAGAAAGTGGGGGGGGGCAGTAGGGGAGCATTGAGGTGGAGGCTAACTAGCTACAGACTATCAGGGGGTTAGAGGTGGCGGTCTCAGGGCTGAGCTTCTCCCCCCTCGCTGTCCTGCTGGTCGCTGGTCCACAGGGTCAGGTTGTCTCGGAGCAGCTGCATGATGAGAGTGGAGTCCTTGTAGGAGTCCTCGTTCAGATTGTCCAGGTGTCCGATGGCCTCGTCAAAGGCCTCCTTGGCCAGCTTGCAGGCCTCCTCTGGGGCATTCTGGATCTCATAGTAGAACACAGAGAAGTTGAGCGCCAGGCCCAGGCGGATGGGGTGGGTGGCCGCCATGCTTTTGCTGATCTCGTAGGCCTCCTTGTAGGCACCCTCTGAGGACTCGACAGCGGAGGTCCTGTTCTCGGCGGTGGCCACCTCGGCCAGATAGCGAAAGTAGTCACCCTTCATCTTCAGGTAGAACACCTTGCTCTCCAGCTGGTCTTCTCCACAGCTCTTGATGAGGAACTGATCAAGAAGGTTGAGCACGTCCTGGCAGACGGTCTCCAGCTCTTTCTCAATGGTCTCCCGGTAGGCCTTCACCAGCTCTAGCTTTTTCTCATTGCCGTCAGCCATGGCTCTCTGCTCGATGCTGGAGATAACACGCCAGGAGGACCGCCGAGCCCCAACCACATTCTTGTAGGCCACCGAGAGCAGGTTGCGGTCGTCGTTGCTCAGAGGCTCACTCAGCTCAGTCACCTGATGACAACACAGGAGTGTTAAAAATAATTAAATTATGTGAAAATATTAGCAGTGGATAAAGCCACTGCTATAGCCATAGCCACAATTTTGTGTGGACCTAAAAAAATGTACCAGATAAAAAAAGGTTTGAAGTTACAGAGTGAATGCTTGACTAGTTGGAGATTGCAAAATCTGGCTAAAGCTGTGGAAGATTTTATTCTGTGAAAGTTAAAGCTTTGTGTCTTACATATTTTGAGAAATTAGTTATTAGCAATTAGCTTGGAACCTATTGCACAATGTAGTCAGCAACATCGATAAATCTGACCCCGGTCAGTTCCGCCCTTGCAGACAAGGTGTCACGGGGTACGAATGTAAAGAAGCCACATCTGTCTGGTACAAAATGAATCACAACTTGTTAGCTAATTACACAATTATAATAAAATGAATTACACGCTTCTTCATTGGCCTAAAGTGATTAGTGAACGCGCGCACCTATGAAGTGTCCCTGTCAGCCTGGCTGTACTGTCGACCAGCACCAGACCTAGCCACCATTAGCTTCATTGTTAGCATAGCTAGCTTGCTCTTTAGTTGCCACATTCTCGTCATATAAATAAAGACATTAAAAACAAAAACACAAAGAGCGATATATATACTCAGTGATATAATTTCACAATAATTAATCTATCATATTACACTGAATTCTGGAAATTACCTATATTAAAACGATGTACAGTACACAACTGGCTAATGTTAGCTAACGTTAGCAGGAGGCTACATCATTGTCAGAGAAGTCAGCAGACGAGTCAATGATGTAATCTTATTGCATTTGTTTAAGTGACTATCACAGTTTACTAATTAATCCAAGGCAGGTGCAATATGTAAAATAACACCTCTGTGTCGTTACCTGCTTCATGGCTGAGGCCATGTCATCGTAGCGCTCCGCCTGCTCAGCCATACGGGCTCTCTGGATCAGCTGCTCTCTATCTGCCATCCTCGCTGTACTGTAATGTCCCGTAGATCGGGAAATCAGTTCCACGACACAGAAGGCTATGAACGATTGCTTTCGAACACACAGACGTGTATTTACCCGCGGATGCCCAACGCTACAAAAACCACATCAAATGATGCCAATGCGGATTTCTGATATACCTGGCCTGCTCACATGCGATCTTAACAATGAACAATGGAGCAATCTGGTTGTAATGCTATGTCGAGACGCAAATCAAAGAACAACCCGCGACTACTGTGCCAGTTTCAAACCCCTCTCACTACGGATGGATTACTAGTTACTGTGGCCTCCCACTGCTATCGACATGGGGCAAGCGTCCTGTCAATCCAGTCTATCCGGTCTAGGGGCGTTGGGGGGGGGGGGGGGGGGTGGGGGTGAAGGCAACCGCTGATATTTGAGGGTGACGTCATTTTCTAAAAATAGAAACGTCCGCTGCAGGCGTGCACCTGCGCAGTGCGATGTACTGCATCCTCTATTTGCAGCAACTGAGAGCGCGTGCGTGTAGGGATGCTGCTCGCC
>JACXGM010000196.1:72054-87546 GCA_016801145.1 Umbra pygmaea
ACACACACACACACACCCACGCACACACACACACACACACACCCACACACACACACACACACACACACACACACACACACACACACACACACACACACACACACACACACACACACACACACACACACACACACACACACACACACACACACACACACACACACACACACACACACACACACACGAAAAGCTCAAAAGATATCTAGGTTGCTCACAAGCATTTACTCCCTTTTTGCTATAGAGGAAACCACTCAATTCCAGTCTCCATATTCTGTTTGCTGTAACCTGGTCTACCAACACAAGGGGGTGTAGTAAACAGATGGGTAGGAGGAGGATGAAGAGGCTGACACACTTTATATTATCATGGCCTGTGATGTTATTCCAAGGATGCAGAACGACTAGCAACCAGCCACTGAGGAAAATGTGCATCCCCTGGCAATTAAACTAAGTACCACCAATCTTCTTGATATTTAGTTTGTATTCATTTCTTAAAAGAAATAAGTCGACTACTTCAAGATTTAAATGTCACACAGTTGCATTTGTGGAAACATTATAAAGAACTGTTTGCCAAGTTTAGATTAGTTTCTTTTTATTATTCACTTGACGTGAATAACAGAAGCTTATCAGCCTGACAGAGGGAAACAGGTTCTCTGCTCTCAGGCGAAGCCCTTCTATAAACTGCCACAGCAAGTTGACCTTTCAATGACTTCTGCGCTAGATAAGGCACCAGTCTAGCCATACAGGAAATGCAACAACCATACCAAATGTGTTCTTGTTGAAAATTTCCCACAAGCCTCAATACAGCAGCCAATGCAAATGTCATATATACAGTATCACCTTTCATCAGAGGTGTTCATGTCTGTCTCAGTTTCACTACACTACCACATCACGGAGCGCTTGCATTCATTTTCTCCTGGCAGCTGTCCCAGAACATGACCAGCCTATTGTCTTTGTTGGCACAAAAGTCTGTGAAGTCTCTGAGGAGGCGATCAGCCAGCTTCTCATCCCCGAGCACTCCTGTCCTCCACGCCTTGGTCAACATGGTGTTGTAGGCCCAATAGTAGCCCACTCGCTCCTCTGAGCCAAACAGGCCCTGATTGGCTGAGGCGGTAGAGTTCCTCCTCCTACGCTGCTGACCGCTGGAGTACTTCCTCTTGGAGTAGGGAAGCTGCAGGAATACCGTACCTACAAAAAGGAAGAAAAAATGTAAGACGGAAGGAGAACAGGGAGGCGAGACAGAACACACAGGAGGAAGATAATACAGTAAGGATGGCCTTCAGAGGGAGCACATGGTATATTAACAAACATCACAGAAATACAAATCTTGCTTTTTTCACGCTGAACACATACTGTACCTGTTACATGGATATACTGGGGCTTGTTCTCGGATGGGAAGTTGGAAGTAGAGGCAGAGAACTTGTCTTGAACAAATCCAAATCTTAAAAAGACATTAGAAAGTCAGCCCGATTTTTGGATGAACACCTACAACATAGTGCTTGAGTGGCTAAAAATGTTGGTACCCTGGCAATTTATTCAAGCAATGCATCATTCACCCTGAAAAGTGTCAAAATTAAAAGATCTGTTGTCATCTATGCAAGCATGTCTTTGGTTTTGCAGTGGGGGGGGGGATGAAAATGCTGTGAAAATAACAGAATCTTTGCTAATTCTATAAAGAAATTGTAAAATGGTCTGGACAATATTATTGATACCCTTTAGATGTTCCATTACATAATTGTATTGTAGTTATACATTAAGCAGACCCTACTCTTTTAATGAATATCACATGGTCAAAGTAAAGGCTACAAGACCATCTCTAAAATACTTGCTGTTCCTGTGAGCATTGTTTCCAATATTATTAAGAAGTCTTAGGCCCACGGGACTGTATCCAACACCACTGGACCTGGCCGCAAGAGGAATATTGACCCAAGAATAAAGAGGATTGTTTGAATGGTGGAGAAAGAACCATGGAAAACTTCAAAATAGATCCAAGCCAACTTTCAGGCTCAAGGTGCAAAAGTTTTAAGTTGCAAAGATAAAAAAGACAGATTGGAGATTGTCTATATGCATGTGGACAAGTCACAGTCTTTCTGGTAGAATGTCCTTTGGACAGACAAAACAAAGGGAGAGCTTTTTGAAAAATCACCACAACTCCATGATAATAGGAAAAAAAAATATTCCATAGAAAAGAACAGCATCCCTACAATAAAACACAGAAGAGGCTCAATGATGGTTTTGGTTTGTTTTGCTGCCACTGGCACTATCAAGGCATTGTGGAGCACAACGCACAGCCTAGTGTGAAAAAGCTGTGTCTCAGTCATAATTCATTTGTCCTCCAGCAGGATAGTGACCAGAAAAATACCTTAAAAAGCTCCCCATAAGAAGAAAACGTTGGACCAGACCAAAGTGGCCCTTTATGTGTCCTGATCTAAATCCCATCAAACATATGTGGAAAGAGCTGAAACTTGCAGTAAAATGTATTAATCAAACCTGAGAGAACTGGAGCGGTTTGCTCAAGAAGAACGGGACAAACTACCAGTCGAGAAATGTAGAAAAATCTTTCAGAGTTACAGACAGTACTTGTTTGCTGTTATTGTCGCCAAAGGCTGTAAAAATGTTAGGGTAATGGTCCCAACGTTCTGTTTTATTAAATGTCACATAAAGAATGGTGGATAACATACATTTCTAATTAGTTCAGAGAAAATAGTGATTTTGTGAAAGGGTACCATTGACTTTAGCTACATCTGTGTAATATACAGTTGAAGACATACGTTTACATACAGCTTAGCCAAAGATATTGAAACTTCGTTCACAATTCCTGACATTTAATCCTAGTAAAAATTCCCTGTCGTAGGTCAGTTAGGATCATCAGTTTACTATTTAGGATCACCACTTTATTTTAAGGATGTAAAATCTCGGAATTATAGCAGAGAGATTGTTTTTTTAAATTCTTATAATATTCCCAGTGGGTCAGAAATTTACATACACTCAATAGGAAATTGGTAGCATTGTCTTTAAAATGTTTAACTTGGGTCAAACCTTTTGGGTAGCCTTCCACAAGCTTCCCACAATAAGTTGGGGGAATTTTGGTCCATTCCTCCTGAAAGGTATGTAGGCCTCCTTGCTCGCACATGCTTTTTCAGTTTTGCCTACAAATTTCTATAGCATTGAGTTCAGGGCTTTGTGATGGCCCATCCAATACCTTGACTTTGTTGTCCTTAAGCCATTATGCCACAACTTTGGAAGTATGCTTGGGGTGATTGTCCATTTGGAAGACCCATTTGTGAGCAACCTTCCTGACTGATGTTTTGAGATGTTGCTTCAATATGTCCACATAATAATACCTTCCTCATGATGCCTTCTATTTGTGAAGTGCACCAGTCCCTCCTGCAGCAAAGCAACCCACAACATGATGCTGCCACCGCATTGCTTCACGTTTGGGATGGTGTTATTCTGCTAGCAATCATTCCAATTTTCCTCCAAACATAATGATGGTCATTATAGCCAAACAGTAAAACATTTTGGTTTCACCAGACCTTCTGTTTTGTGAAGTGCACCAGTCCCTTCTGCAGCAAAGCACCCCACAACATGATGCTGCCACCCCATTGCTTTACGGTTGGGATGGTGTTCTTCTGCTTGCAATTATTCCAATTTTCCTCCAAACATAATGATGTTCATTATAGCCAAACAGTAAAATTTTGGTTTCACCAGACAAGAGGACATTTCTCCAAAATGTATGATCTTTGTCTCCATATGAAGTTTCAAACCATAGTCTGCCTTTTATATGGCAGTTTTCAAGTAGTGGCTTCAGCCTTGCTGAGCAGCCAGTCAGGTTATGTCAATATAGGATTTGTTTTACTGTGAATATACTGTAGATACGTTTTTATACTTTTGCTGCATGGTCCCATGTTGTTTAAACTTTTGTACTATTGTTTGTACAGATGAACGTAGTGCCTTCAGGCATTTGGAAATTGCTCCCAAGAACAAATCAGACTTGTGGAGGTATACAGTTTTTATTCTGAAGTCTTGGCAGATTTTTTTTTATTTTCACATTATTTCAAGCAAAGAGAAACTGAGTTTTAAAAGTAGGCCTTAAAATCCATCCACAGGTAAACCTCCAATTGACTCAAATAACATCAATAATCCAATCAGAAGCTTCTAAATCCATGACATAACTTTCTGGAATTTTCCAATCTGGAAAATTCCAAAGGCAGAGTCAATTTAGTGTATGTAAACTTCTGACCCACTAGGATTGTGATATAGTGAATTATAAGCAGAATAATCTGTCTGTAAACAATTGTTGAAAAAAATACTTGCGCTATACACAAAGTAGATGTCCTCACCGACTTGCCAAAACTACAGTTTGTTAACATGATATCTATGGAGTGGTTGACAAATGATATTCAACGACTTTAACCTCAATGTGTGTAAACTTCTGGCTTTAACTGTATTTGCATCTCCAGCCCTCATAAACACAAATCAATGTTACCAGCATATCTTACCTGTAAAGTATGGCCTCCTGAAAGAGCTGCATTCTATCCCAGTACGTCTCTGGTTCAAAACCTGCCAGACAAAAATCACACAGAAATAAAATTTACTTATAATACACCCGATGCAGCACACACAATAAATGCCTATGTCCCAGAATATTGATGTGTGAAGGATAACTGTGGTAAAACACTGTATTTTTTCAGGGGAACTCAACACCGTAGCCAAGAGAGTTGACATCGGGAATGTGTATCCATCACCTTCGTAGTTAGTGTACCCCACGGCACTTCACACAAAGCTCTGATCCTCTCACGGAGAATTTTGTTTGGTCCAATGTGATTGTATAGCTTAGTTCTATTTCTACTAATTTGGTTAATAATTGAGATAACTTATCACAGTACTTGCTTGATTATCTCCTATTGAATTGTTTTTTTATCATGTCAGATTAGTTTAATAGACTTTGATCATTATTAGTGTTGCAAGTTACCTGTAAGTGATACACTATATACGCTTATATGGACTGTTGTTGCACTACACCCTTCTTTCCCGTTCATTCAATGACATAATACAATATTTTGGACCAGAGAAAAACAGTAAACAATATGTGTCTCCTAGTAACCTAACATAGGTGTTATTAAAAAAATACAAATTAATGACACTGGCTCCCCTAGTGGAAAAGTTGAGAAAAGTATTCTTCTGTTCAACCAATCTACTAAATCATAGGTCTTCAACCCTCTCCTCAGGGACCCCCAGACGTTCCAAAGTTTGTTGTAGTCCTGAACAGCCACACCTGATTAGGCTTGTCAGCCAGTCATCAAGCCTATCATTAATGAATCAGGTGTACCCAAAGACCTGTGTACTAAATGTAATGAGTTAAGATGGTGTTGTCTTTGTAACTTCTAAAAAGCAGAGTTCGCAACCCACGCGCTCCCTTCCCAGAACAGGACTTGGTGGAGGGTTGACCCCTGGTCTCACCTTCAAACAGGTTGTCACTGCCCTCTCGGAGGAGACAGTGGATGTAAAGGGGGATAAAGAGCTGGGCGCGCAGCGGGTCACCGTACAGATACGAGGGCAGGGCAAAGGGCACCTCGAGGACTGGCACCAGCAGGAACCCACAGGAGGCAGCCTTCCTGTGCCAGCCTTGGACCTGAACACACCAGACAAACAAGATAAACACCTACCTGACATCCTGACCAACACATTATGTACAAATGCTTTATGTGATTAGATTTTGTTGCTTTTCTCAATGTATTATATTATATAATGTAAATATAATTGCCCTTTTTTTGTTTGTTCCTTTGATTCATAACATCGTAATACATTTCAAAGATAAACATGGGTCCTGTAAGGATGTACAGATAATGTGATGTTGGTGTTAGGACGTGAAAAATAGCAGTGTTCTGGAGGCCAGATTGTCACGGGCATTCCTAGTGACCACTGAAATATTTAAAACAGCCTTCTAATACAAAATCATGGTAAAATGGTACATCTCTCATAAAAAGATGTAACAGCAAATAATGGTAATGAACTTAGCTCTGTCTAGTGATCTGGACCTGTAGTGCAGTCAGTCAATGGACTGCATCGGTCTTACCATCTCAAAGAGAACCGCTGCAGTGACGGCCATCCAATGCAGCTTGATCTCGAATGCAGCGTTGAGGGAGAAGTTGCCATGGTAATAGCAGCTGCACCACTCAGTGCGGTCACTGCGGTTGTTAACGTCCACATCCAAGGTGACCGTCTTCTGCTCTGGAACCGTGGCCGCTAAGGACAGACGTGGGTAGGGGAGACAGAGCCAGCCAATAGGGTGGTGTAGACCCAGAAGTCAGGCAGGATGGACATGTGGAGTTGGAGATTGACAGGTAGGAGCGGACATGGACATTAGGTGATGAAGAGGGTGAAAGATGGAGTACATGTCAATGGGGAGGAAGATGTATTAATACCAAATGTTTGTGATGGAGTTAGAAATAGGTATATAACACTTAAGGAATAGTTTTGCTAAGTGATCAAATAAACCGCAAAATCCCTCTGCTTTGCTTGTCTTTACTTTAATTCTATACTTATTGGTCGATTTATGAAGCTACTGGTCAATCATGATATTGTCTGTATGGTTAAAATGTTAAAAGGTTGTGATGCTTTTCTGTTTTAATGATGAAGGCTGTATGCTCCTTCAGTGGAGACAAAACAAATATGGTCATCAAGACAAACATCATACTGTTGTTAACATCCTTTCATTTAAAAAAGGAGTACAGAGGCTTGTCACAGGTTTATTATCTCCAACTGAAATTTGCCCAAAAGTAGCTCTCTGTCCAATGTTGGTTATAATGACCATAATTCACTCAAAGTGTTGCATACTTTAAGGGCAATAAGTGGTTAGACATGAATACATACATACATACATACATACATACATACATACATACATACATACATACATACATACATACATACATACATACATACATACATACATACATACATACATACATACATACATACATACATACATACATACATACATACATACATACATACATACATACATACATACACACAATTCTGCTGTTGTGACCTGCTCCAAACAGGATGAATAGACAGGCACCAGCCTCTGGCAGCATTCCTGAGGATTCTTAGCCCCTTCCTCATGAGCAATGGCCTCCAGTTCAGTAATATTCTTGGGTTTGCGTGCTAAAATCGCCTTCTTCAAATCCCACCAGGAATGTCCTATGGGGTTCAAGTCAGGTGACTGTAATTACCACTGTAGAATCTTCCAGGACTTCTTCTGCAAACAATGTTTGGTGGAATTTGAGGTATGCTTGGGATCATTGTCCGGTTGGAAGGTCCAATGACGCCCAAGCTTCAGCTTCCTCACTAACGGCATGAGGTTTTCTCCTAGGATTTCCTCATATTTCAATGAATCCATCTTGCCTTCCACACACTGCAGGTTTCCTCTGCCAGAGGATGCAAAGCAGCCCCAGGGCATTACAGAGCCACCACCATGCTTGACAGAGGGCAGGGTGTTCTTTTCAGCATGTGCTTCATTTTTCTTCCTCCAGACATACCGCTGATCCATTGTGTCAAAACGTTCCAGTTGTGTTTCATCACTCCACAGAACAGAATCCCAAAACCTCTTTGGCTTCTTTATATGATTTTGACCATATTTAGTGTGCTTTTGTGTCAGTAGTGGGGTATGTCCTGGAGTTCTGGCATGGAAACCCACTGCGTTTAGTACATACCTTACTGTGCTCACTAAAACTTCTGTGTGTGTTGTCACCAAGTATTGTTGCAGGTCTTTTGCAAATCACTCAAAGGTTTTGCACAACTTGCCATCTCAGACATCTGGTTGCAGCTGTTGATAGCCTCCTTTTTCTGCCCCATCCAGGTAGTGTAACAACGGTTCCCTTAAGTTTGAACTTGCAAACAATGCTTCCAAAGGTGTCTCTGGGAACAATCAGTGCCTTTGCTATATTTTTGTATCCTGTTCCTTGTTTGTGAAGGGCAATGATCTCTTCTCGAAAACTTTTGACCATTCTTTAGCCATGTTTCTTACACGCAGTCACTCAACAAACCCCTAATTAGTTGATTGTTCCAGCTCAAACACACCTGGTCCAACTAATGTAGCCCTTGATTAGTTGCATCAGGTGTGCTTGAGCCAACACCTGTTTTGCATATTTGTGCTGTTGTGAGGGATTCTATTCAGGGTGTTGAATAATCTTGATGAATGAAGTTATTCTGAATTGCATTTTGAGTTGAATTTGGGGAAACAACATTGTTTTTGTGTGCACAGATGGGGTGCAGATGGCTCAGTGGTTAGGGAGGCAGACTAGTAGTCAGAAGGTTGTCGGTTCGAATCCTGACTATACGAAATGTTGTGTCCTTGGGCAAGGCACTTTACCCTAAGTTGCTACAGGGGAAATGCCCCTGTACCTACTGATAGTTGTTCTGGATAAGAGCATCTGCTAAATTACTAAAATGCTAAATGTATTTTGTTTACTGCAAGCAGTTTAACATCTGTCAATTTTGACAATAAACCCAATTTGCAATGGGGGTTGCATAATTTTGATTGCAACTGTATACACTGATCAGCCATTAAATTATGACCACATGCCTAATATCTTTTGCTGCCAAAAGAGCAGACCCATACGCAACAACAGACCCATATGCAACAAACTGCAATGCATTTTGTGTTCTGATACGTTTCTTATCAGAACTAGTATTAACTTTTTCAGCAATTTGAGCTACAGTAGCTTGTCTGTTGGATCAATCCACACGGGCAAGCCTTCGCTCCCCATGTGCATCAAAATGTCTCATTACTCGCATACGGAGAGTAAAGGCTAGTCCGTGTAGTCCGATCCAACAAACAGGGTACAATAGCTCAAATTCCTAAAAAAGTGAATGTTGGTCTGATAGAACACAGTGTATCACAGTTTGTTGCGTATGGGGCTGCTGTTTTGAGTAGCAAAAAGAGGGCATATTGTCATAATGTTAAGGCTGATCAGTATATATATATATTATACACTCAGTATATAATCGTGGCAAGCCATAATTGTGAACGTGATTAAAATTTGATTAATTTTGCAACCCTAATACACACACACACACACACACACACACACACACACACACACACACACACACACACACACACACACACACACACACACACACACACACACACACACACACACACACACACACACACACACACACACACACACACACACACACACAGTATATATACATATATACACATACACAAATGAACTACAAAATGATCAGTAACATACACATCATGTCATTTAAAACAGCATTGAATACAAATCATTGCAGAGGAAAATATTGCTTAAAGGGGAAGGAATGTCACATGATCATCCATATGCTATTTCCATTTTAAAGTTTCTACCCTTCTAAAGAACCATTGGCTGCTATACTGTACATTAAATATCCTCCAACCTGCTGCACATTTGAACCTCCCCTTTATTGATATTGGTGGTGATATGTATGAGACATCATGTGACTCATGATCATGTGACTTGTTCCCATTTAAGACTTCATAAGTGCATAAGACATCTCACAGCATTGAAGTGTGGACATTTGTTAATGTTACACATACCCTATGAAAGTAATGCATTCTAAAACTATACGGTCTCATCCAGTTCCAAGGTTTTTTATGTGACAAGAATATTTTTTAATGTGACTAAAAAATGTATGAAATTATATTTGTCTCTTGTAATAATTTCATTACCAATTCTCCCAATATGTGACACTCAGAGAGACATTTACAACATTTTCAACTGTCACTTGACCTACATTTTATGATTCTTGTTGGTGATCAAATAAGTTGTATATCATATGATATATGACGGAATTTGCAATTTGACAATTGAAATGTCAAGCCAACCTTAGCCTCCAACAAGGCTCTGCGAGGGGGACTTTCATAGAGTATTTAACAGGAGCGAGAAAGCAAAGAGACAGAAAGCAAAGAGACAGAAAGCAAAGAGACAGAAAGCAAAGAGAGGACATTGGCACTGCACACCACTGCACTATTGTACCACAGCCACTGCTACCATAGCATGCAATAAACACTACTACACCAATTAGCACGTTGATTGGATGAAGCAGGTGTAAATCAAATCCATCTGATGGAATGGAGTTGTTTCCAATTAGTCAACGTAGCACAAAGTTACTCCTACAGTTGGATGAAATACGTACTCTGCTCTACTGTACTGCCGATTCTAGCAACAGATCCAGGGAGAGGGAGTTGGAGTGACACTAAAAAGAGGTGTACTATAAACACAAGCTCCTCAGACTGAGGAGAACATACTGTGCTCATAAATGTACATACCCCTGGACAAATTAGTGAAACGTTGTCCATTTTCCAAAAATATGACAGATCATGCAGAAAACCTTTATTTCATTTAGGGATAGTGGTCAGGTGAAGGCATTTATTATCACATGATTTTGTGTGCCCTTTTTAAATCATAATGATAACTGAATTCACCCAAGTGGCCCTGATCAATACTTTACATACCCTTGAATGATTGTCCTAATGATATACACACAAGTTAACACGCACAGGCTTAAATGGCTATTAAAAAGGGGAACACCGATGAAATTCTATAATGTGTCTATGTTCCTAAATCGTTTGAAGTACTTATTTGACGGTCTGTCTCACCAGTCAACTCTCTCACTCAGGTAGAACAGGGTAGAGCTAGCGCGAGTGCAGCATCAGTTCTTTCAGAAAGAAAAACCCAAAATCGTGAAGCCCAACTTCTTTTGGTACATAAAATATACATTTTGTATGAAATGGTATTTTGCCTTAGGTGATATAGGGAGAGACAGAGACTATTGTTAAACTTACACATTAGGATTGATTGATCAAATGTCTTGTCAATATTAAAGTACGTATTCTGTCCACTTTACATTTTTAGGTAATTGAAATAAGCAAAGAAACAGTGGGTCATTAGATCAGATGTTAACAACACCATACATTCTAATTTTTAGTTCCTATTGATTGGTAAGGTGTGGTATTAGGCATAATTTGTATAAGTCTATAAAACAATGACGCTGGGTCAAGGCAGAAACAATCTGTAAACTGTGTGGATCTGTAAAGCTATGTAATGTTACAAATGGTCCAGTGTGAGTGCCTCTACCCAATGGAATACTGGGAATGTTCATGTTAGGTTGCAAGTAGGGATGGGCTGATACCACTTTTTATGGAATGAGTACAAGTACCGGGTATTTCATTTTGGGTACTTGCCGATTTGAGTACCGATACGAGTACTTTTAATAACTAGACCAAATGTCACGCATCAATCTACAATCAGCTATTTCCTTAGATGTTGATCAGCCAATTTCACCCAATTCTAATATACAAAAGTAAATTCTCCTACATATTCAGAAGAGCATCATACAGTGCCTTGCGAAAGTATTCGGCCCCCTTGAACATTTTTAACCTTTTGCCACATTTCAGGCTTCAAACATAAAGATATAAAACTGTAATTTTTTGTAAAGAAGCAACAACAAGTGGGACACAATCATGAAGTGAAATGAAATTTATTGGATATTTCAAACTTTTTTAACAAATAAAAAAGTGACAAATTGGGCGAGCAAAATTATTCAGCCCCTTTACTTTCAGTGCAGCAAACTCTCTCCAGAAGTTCAGTGAGGATCTTTGAATGATCCAATGTTGACCTAAATGACTAATGAGGATAAATAGAATCCATCTGTGTGTAATCAAGTCTCCGTATAAATGCACCTGCTCTGTGATAGTCTCAGAGGTTCGTTGAAAGCACAGAGAGCATCATGAAGAACAAGAAACACACCAGGCAGGTCCGAGATACTGTTGTGGAGATGTTTAAAGCCAGATTTGGATACAGAAAGATTCCCCAAGGTTTAAACATCCCAAGGAGCACTGTGCATGCGATAATATTGAAATGGAAGGAGTATAAGACCACTGCAAATCTACCAAGACCCGGCCGTCCCTCTAAACTTTCAGCTCATACAAGGAGAAGACTGATCAGAGATGCAGCCAAGAGGCCCATGATCACTCTGGATGACCTGCAGAGATCTACAGAGGTGGGCGAGTCTGTCCATAGGACAACAATCAGTCGTATACTGCACAAATCTGGCCTTTATGGAAGAGTGGCAAGAAGAAAGACATTTCTGAAAGATATCCATAAAAAGTGTAGTTTAAAGTTTGCCACTAGCCACCTGGGAGACACACCAAACATGTGGAAGAAAGTGCTCTGGTCAGATGAAACCAAAACTGAACTTTTTGGCAACAATGCAAAACGTTATGTTTGGCGTAAAAGCAACACAGCTCATCACCCTGAACACACCATCCCCACTTTCAAACATGGTGGTGGCAGCATCAAGGTTTGGGCCTGCTTCTCTTCAGCAGGGACAGGGAAGATGGCTAAAATTGATGGGAAGATGGATGGAGCCAAATACAGGACCATTCTGGAAGAAAACCTGATGGAGTCTGCAAAAGACCTGAGACTGGGATGGAGATTTGTCTTCCAACAAGACAATGATCCAAAAACATAAAGCAAAATCTACAATGGAATGGTTCACAAATAAACATATCCAGGTGTTAGAATGGCCAAGTCAAAGTCCAGACCTGAATCAAATCGAGAATCTGTGGAAAGAACTGAAAGCTGCTGTTCACAAACGCTCTCCATCCAACCTCACTGAGCTCGAGCTGTTTTGCAAGGAGGAATGGGCAAAAAATAAAAAATAAATAAACTGATAGAGACATACCCCAAGCGACTTACAGCTGTAATCACAGCCAGAGGCGGTGCTACAAATTATTAACTTACTAATAATTTAA
Organism: Umbra pygmaea; assembly: GCA_016801145.1. Taxonomy (NCBI): domain Eukaryota; kingdom Metazoa; phylum Chordata; class Actinopteri; order Esociformes; family Umbridae; genus Umbra; species Umbra pygmaea. The sequence continues at coordinate 84,869 of JACXGM010000196.1, forward strand.
TTGAATAATTTTGCTCGCCCAATTTGTCAGTTTTTTATTTGTTAACATTTTTTGAAATATCCAATAAATTTCGTTCAACTTCATGATTGTGTCCCACTTGTTGTTGATTCTTCACAAAAAATTACAGTTCCATATCTTTATGTTTGACGCCTGAAATGTGGCAAAAGGTCGAAAAGTTCAAGGGGGCCGAATACTTTCGCAAGGCACTGTATATATTGTAGGTCAAGAATGTGTAATATTTATTACAAATGTCAAGTTTAAGTCTCTTCCCCTAAACAGCTATAATGACAGAAACACATTTGTGAAAGTGAATGCAAGAGCTGTATGTTTGTGTTCTCATATGCACTAAGCATTGCAGACGTTTTGTGTGAGATGAGAATGTCTGTTTTAAGTGACTTCCTCCAAACAGGGATAATTAATAATAATAAACCTAGTAATTTAATATTCCGGTACACAATTATAGCTGTCATTGTAATTTTTCAACAAATATAAATAGGCTATGTCGTATTGCCTTTAAGGTATATTTCTTAACATTAGTATGTCAGAACTTCTAATATTTTATTCACCCAGAAGTGTTGCAAACTGCTGACATTTTACTTTCCTTCCCCAAGGTTTATTATTAATTAATTCGACGCCACAGTATGCAGTGACTATCCTAATGACTTGCAGCCTTCTCTCTCTGTCGCCTGGGACAAAGCAGACTGGTGGGTGGTGTTAAAGACGCAGACATATAGTGGGCAGAGTTCATTCGGTCCTGTACTTAAATGTGCGCATTTCCTTGAGGATTATAATATAGGCACCTATAATTTCAGAAATATTTGGCTAGTTGAAAATAGCAATGAGAAAAGTGACTTCGTATTTCACCATTTCAACTCTACTGGTTGTGATTCTAGTGTTTTCCAATAGGAATGCGTGGCTCAGTCTTTGGTAATGATTGTGTGCAACAAAGCACCTCATATTGCAGGGAAGCATTATCCCATTTAAATCGCTTTTTTATAGCAATAAATACAGTTGTACAGCTTTATAAGCTGGTCTCTGAAAGAGGAAGTCGACTGTCATTGGTAATGTTGTTCCAATCGTTACATTGCTGAGTAATACAAGTGTTTCCTATCTATTAGGGCTGCAACTAATGATTATTTTAGTAATCGAGGAATTCGCCTTTGGCTAAGCCACACCCTAGAATGTAGATTGACCAATCACACCGCAGCCAAGAACGAACTTCCACAGAGGTCCGACACTTTTTCACAGCGCTCCATAGACTTTAACACAGGCGTCTCATATTTTTGGTCTCGGCAGGCCGTTACCGTTGTAGTTTCATCAAAAATATGGTTAAACATTGTGCCTGGGGCATTTGTAATACAGATACGCGTTTCCCAGAGAGGTTGGAGGGGGGGTGTCAGTTTTTTCCCTTCCCAAAACCGAAGTCAAATCCTGACAAGTGTCAGATAACGTTACCTAGCATACCGGTTGTTGATACGCTAGCACACACTGCTAATAAATACAACGTTATACTCGCGTAGTCTGTTTGCTTTGTAATAACGTTTATAGAAGTGAATAGAGACCTACCCAGCTTTGCATGAACAGTGTTGCTCCTTAATATTGTTAGTCCCAGCCTCGTAGGATATGCAGATTAGTAAGATATGCGGTGGTTCATTTTTTTGACTGTGACCGGTATGCTTTTGCTTCTATTCGGATGCCCTGTTGTTCCTCGCGTTTCACCTGTATGTCTTGAATATAGCCTTCGAACGCATATTGCAGCCCATTTTGCCTACTTCTATCAGACACTTTATTTGCTGCTTTATAAAAGTTTGATAAAATTTCAGCAGGAAGAGCTGTCACAGCATAAGCCACGTTGATACCAAACCAGAGCCCAGATGAAGTTGTCGGACGTAACAACAGTAACTAAGGGGGGCGGGGCTTAGCCAAAGGTGAATTGGATGAAAATACTTTTGTTTTATTGAAGAGCAGTTATATTTAATAGTTTGGTTACATTTTCGGAAAAAGCTATGTTTTTATTGCCTACATTGCTTAAAAGATCATCTCTCAAAAATATAAACATATTAAGTGCAATTGAATGCCATATTACATATTTTCGGAAATGCAATAAAAAACCTCAAAAGACGAAAGAACACCATCAGTGCTGTGAAGCATGGAGGTGGACCTCTGATTCTGTGAGGGAAGGGGCTTCAGCGACACAGGGAATTTGGAAAAAGAAATTGCAAGATAAATGCACGATGTTATCAGAAAATACTGTAGGAAAATTTGCATTAGTCAGTCTGGAAGCTGTGCATGGGACACAACTTGGACTTCCCAATACGACAATGATTTTAAACACAAAGCCAAGTCGACACTTCAGTGGCTACAGCAGAAAAAACTGAAGTTCAAGACACACCAAGAATTTACAGGACCTGGAGACTTTGGCCAAGAGGAATGCGCAGCTTTACCACCTGAGAAAATAAAGGGCCTCAACCACAACAATAGCCGCTTTCCGACCAAGTAGTTACAGGAACGTAGTTATAGGAACAGTCCACTTCTAAACAGTTCTACTAACTACTCTCCCCCAAAACCGGTTTTGCTCTTTGCATTCGCACTGGTCAAGTGGCCATAGGAACTGGTAGGAGGGATAAAGGCGTGACGCAAGCAACACAACAAGCTTTTATAGCGTCGTCACTAGACTT
>JACXGM010000197.1:0-74736 GCA_016801145.1 Umbra pygmaea
GAACCACTGGTACAACCTGATTCATGGAACCACTGGTACAACCTGATTCATGGAACCACTGGTACAACCTGATTCATGGAACCACTGGTACAACCTGATTCATGGAACCACTGGTACAACCTGATTCATGGAACCACTGGTACAACCTGATTCATTCAACAGGCTGGGAATCAACAAGTCTTTCAGTGACCGCATCATCTCTAACCTCTCTGCAAACTCTTTATTTTCAGAGCCACGATGGCCACCGCTCCGTACAACTACTCCTACATTTTCAAATACATCATAATTGGTAAGTGTGTGTGTGTGTGTGTGTGTGTGTGTGTGTGTGTGTGTGTGTGTGTGTGTGTGTGTGTGTGTGTGTGTGTGTGTGTGCGCGCACGCACGTGTGTGCACATGCTGCAGGTAGTACACATCCAGCTCCTTTATCAACACAGAACACAACACAGGCATTACTCATTGTCAGGTTATGTGGTCCAGAAATATCTTAAGCCTTAACCCAGGCCTATACAATAGTACATTCATTTTAACATGGTCACCACCTCTCAAACCATTTTTTTTCATTAATACATGTTTTAGGCCAAGCTAAATGTTTATAATGACATTGTACCAAATGTACTAGTAGCAGGTTAGGTCATTAACAAAGAAAATACATAAATAACTACTAGACATCAAAACCGTCAAATTGCTCTGGATCTTTCTAATAGGTGAAGGTTGTTACCATGAGGCTTTTAAACCCTGCTTCATGTCACTGAGCATCTTATAAAAGCATGGTGTTTTACATGTACTGGTCAATCCAGAATTGGTAACCAGCACAGCATTCTGTCTGAGGAGCAAAGGGTGATAGTTGTTTCTGACTTGTTCCTGGTGGTCAGAAAAGGGGACAACTTACCAGCAAGACCCTGTTTGTTATACACTGCTCAACAAAATGAAGAGAACACACTTAAGAGATATCAATCTGTCCAGGTAGGAAGCATAAGAGATTGTGAGTCAATGTCACCAGTTTGGGTGCAAATAAGTTAGAACAGGTGCACTGGAGAGGCAACAGCAAGACAACCCCAAAAACTGAAATGTTTTTGCAGGTAGTGGCCACAGACGCTTGCTTTTTGCTTATCCTTCCTGATTGATTCTTCTGTAGTTTCACATTTTGCTAGTGTCCTTGTCACTACTGGTAGCATGAGGTGGTACCTGCAGCCCATTCAGGTTGCACAGGTAGTCCAGCTGTGTCTCCCAGTACAGTCTCAAGTGCATTGAGGTGATACCAGGAGACAGGTTATTACACGAGGAGATCTGGACAGGGCAGTAGAAGGGCTTCAACCCAGCAGCAGGACCAGTATCTGCTCCTTTGTGTGAGAAGCCTGCCAGAGCCCTACAAAATGACCTCCAGCAGGCTACTGGTGTGCATGTTTATGACCAAACTGTCAAAATCCATGAGGGTGGCACAAGAGCCCGGTATCTAATGGGACTTGTGCTCACAGCTCAGCACTGTGCAGCTTGATTGGCATTTGCGAGAGAGAAACAGAATTGGCAGGTCCGCCAATGACGCCCTGTTTTCTTCACAAATGCGAGCAGGTTCACACTGAACATGTGACAGACGTGAAAGAGTCTAGTTTGGCAGTGAGTCAGTGATGGTCTGAAGAGGCAAATGCGTGGAGGGTCACACAGACCTCCACATTCTAGCCAATGGTACCCTGACAGCCATTATGTACCGGCATGAAGTCCGAACTTAGACTGGTGCAGTGGGCCTTGGGTTCCTCCTTGTGCCGGACAATGCCCAGCCTCAAGTGGCCAGAGTGTGTAGGCATTTCCTGGATGACGAAGACATTGATGCCATTGACTGGCCTTCATGTTCCACAGACCTGAATCTAATTGAGAACCTCTGGGACGTTATTTTTCGGTGCATCAGACACTGCCATGTAGCACCACAGACTGTCCAGGATCTCACTGATGCCCTGATCCAGGTCTGGGAGGAGATCTCCAAGGACACATCTACCGTTTCATCAGGAGCATGCCCAGACATTGTTGGTAGTGCATACAGGCACATGGGTGCCATACTCACTACTGAGTCACATTATGCATTGCGGTGATGAAATTCACACAGTTTGGAACAGCCTGTGATTTCAATAGATTACTTAGATTTTCGGTGTGAGTTTGAATCCAGGCCTCAATCGGTTGGTGTTTTTGGTGTCCATTGCCCAACCATTATTTTCTCTATTCTTATACATTGTGAAGTAAATATTTATTTCTGTAATAAATTTCATTCATCAAGACCTGATGTGTGATTTGAGTGTTCCCTTTTTTTTTTGAGCAGTCCTTTTTATGGAAATGTACCTGTCAAAAGGAGATTAAAATGCATTTCCCCTTGAACAGCAACAGTGTGGGACATGTTTATTGAGGCCTATTTATTTTATTTTGGTCACTCACCCTAACCTCTCTCCTATTGTCTTTGTAGGGGACATGGGTGTAGGGAAGTCATGTTTACTTCACCAGTTCACAGAGAAGAAATGTAAGTACATCCCTGTTTTCACACTGACACAATCATGACTGCCTCACTCACACAGTGTAGGAATAGTGCCTACCAGTAAATGTTTTCTTCAAGATATAGGTAGATTACTATTGTAGCTACTTACTCCATTTAGGGCCCTATGAATTCTGCATTGCAGAGAGTGTGGAAAGAATTGCTGAATTCAACTAAATTGAAAAATGTGTCTATTTTTCATTTATTCAAGAAAGGTCACAATGCCTGGTATCAGCTAGAGTAGTTTCGAGTGACGTCCAGTGTAGCGTCAGCATTTTTACTGTATCAATAACTGTGAAATCAGTAAAAAAGATTCTATTGAAAAGTCAATCGAGAGTAATACCACCTACCTAGCTCGAAATGGTACATACTGAGCAATATTCTTTGAGCCATTATATTTAATATGTTGCGTTCATCCAATTATATACTGGCTCCTTACCTGTGCTAGTGCTACAACGTCTGGGCCTGGCAGATTTTTCCAGTTGATTTTCAGGATAATTAATAGAACTTTTCCAAAACACCTTGGTCAATGTGATTGTTGAAACTCGGGTGATATAACAAACAGATGTAATCATCTTCTTGGCCAAAGATGTTTGAAAACAAAAATGTATCCCTGTCCCACTCTACCACAAACATGTTCTCTCTGTTGCCATTGCTGGTTAGATTCCACTAACACCACCAGTGCGAATTCACCGTAGGCACGACAATAGCTTCACCAGTGGCCACTAACCATAGCAGAGGCTTGATTTACCAAATAAAGTTCCGGCGTTTGCCATAATTCTTCCTCACTATTCCTGCTCAAACATATGGTTGGATATTACCGATCGATAACACTTAATCAGAGTTGATATTGTCCAGCTCTTCATCTCTTTCACTAGTCCTTGTAGAAAACAAAATCCCTCCAAATGTAGCTACGTATTTAACGGAAGACCGTGATCTGTAATATCGGGCGGGACAAAGATCAGGAAGTCAACCAAATGCCTCTGCTAAATTTAGCTGTAGTTTATAAAAAACACTACAATGATGTAAAAAACATATAATTGTAGTGAAATTTATGGTGGCCTAGTTGGAATGTGGTTTAGCGATGGTCATGTCAGAAACATGATCGGCACAATGATTTTGGTCTGTTTATGGGTCTGCAGAGTTCCTTTTAAGATGACAAACACCTATGCACAATCCTTTCATCTACGTGTTGTAAAAGAATTGTTTTGCTCATATGGAAATTAAAATGTAGCCCATGAGGCAATGCATATGCACATTTTGTTGGAGCAGTATCTTTCTATATTTATGTTCTGGATTCCAAATGCAACTTTGTCCATAGTCGTTCGGTACAGATGCAGTTGAGCAACCCACTTATGCCTAGTGGGGTGGTTCCCAAGCAGGTGTACTAGGACCCCTTTTGGTACATGTAACCAAGAAATTTTGTAAACCACTTGCCCAGAGTTTTATATGGAATCACACAAAGAAATTACAGAATTGGCTAAAAGTCTAATAGATTATACAGGGCCCTAAATTCAATAATGGACATTTCACAAGGCAGCTCAGTCAGTTGCAATGAGTTAGTGGCATGTTATTAAATAGCTGGCTAACTATGTTGTGTCATGTTGCAAACTACATGCCTGACATTAGCTACATAGAAATGTTCTTAGTTGGGCAGGTACTGGTAGCATCAGGTTATGGAGCATGATATACATGTTCTTGGTAGCTGGTTATTTAATGTGTTATTTGGCTAGTATCAGAACTTTATATTAGTGCAGCCAGCAAGTGGGCTTGGCCAGTACCAAGACATGGAACATTTTTCAAAGCATTTGTTTGAGCAGGGACTGTTTATTTATTCAAACACTGAATAACACGTAAACACAAACATTAATACAATGAAAAGTAACAAAAGCATATTAGTATTTCGTGTTGCTCCCTTAAATGAAATGTTTGCTTTCTGTTATATAACTCATTTGAACCCCCCCATTACCTTTTCTTTTCAGCCTGCCTAGTTTCAAATGTAGAGTTTTTTCTAACCAGAGGGAGTCTGCTTTAAGTCCCTTTAACCTTTTGTGTTATTGGTTCACTAGTAAAATATTTGTACCTTTTGGAAGCACTACAAACATTTGAGGGTCATAGTGTCTAAATACTCCAGACTCCTCAACAGCTCAGTCATTGTGCCGGTCATGTTTCCGACTCTACTAAGTCTAAAACACCTTCTCAGCGCATTCTGTAATTTCAAAATCACCCACTGTAAATGCATACTGTGATATCACCGCAACATTTTCGAAACTACAGTTAGATTCAGGGTAGGCATTCGGTTGACTTTTTGGTCTTTTTTGTCCTGTTTTATTCTCAAATCAACTCAATTAGGGATTAAAAAACCCCAAAATTGTCTTCATCTACTAGCACAGACTTACCTGATACCTTGTTCATTTAGTAGAAATGTACCTTCATATGCTTTGATCTGGTTGTCTTAACTGGATGTCTGAAGATGAATGCACGTTTGGTTCCTCTACATAAATATTTGTCAAATTGAGAATCCCTAATTGGCGATACTTTTGACCAATAAAAGAGTGGCGCATAGATGTGGGCTAAACAAACTTGTCTTGCTTTCACATCGTTTGACAAACAGCAGAACATCAGAGCAAACGGTATGTCGTCATAACATTAGCACAGACCGGTTAGGCCGGGAAGTGCACGGTGGGCTCAACACACATGCTTTTGAATGTTTTAATGGCAACAGTAAACGTGCAGATGCTCTGCTCCTCATTCATCTTTGTAGCATCACATCCTGCTCAGCTCAGACACAAGTGGCCCAGAGACGCATCTCTGAACAGGCAGCTGCTTTGTGAATGGTGAATGTCAAGTTTGAAGACTTCCACCCTGTCTCCAGTTAACATTGAAATGCAGGTGGTAAAAATGAACTGGCAGGCTGATCTGCCAGTCTGAAATTGATACTCAACCCACCTGCTCTCTTTATTGCCTCAGAATGGCTGTGACGGAGAGTGCACCTTTTTCCTCTGTTCGGTTGGATGCGCCTTTGTGTGGGACTTCGTAGAGATGCGCATTTGTTTTGACTTGGTCAAAGCTGTGTCAATGGGAAGCTGTTCGGTGTGGTGGTTTGGAGGAAGACTGAGCTGGAGAAGGGGAGTTGTAGTTCCAGTAAAAGGCAGTGAGATCGGGTTAATCACTGCACTCTAATCTAATTGTGCCCTGGAGAAAAGTAGGAGGGTGAGAAGTGGGGATGAGACCGATGAAGGAAGGTTCTTTGTTCTACTGAGTCATCTGCTTGGGCAGTGTACTATGTGCCCTGTATTTTAAGTTGCACACAGTATGATTTATACATCTAAATCGTCTCTTGAGTTGGTTTGCAAATTGCAAATGGCTCAAATGCAGACCTGCTACTCTGGAAATTACCGGTTGAAGTGTGCATTCCAAAAATGATTTCTGATACTGTTTGTTACTCAACACCCAATATTTATTTAGATTTTTGCTCTTGAGCTCAGGTGTCAAATAGCACACATTGATTATAGAACCATTTGACTTCATGGAGAGTAAAGGATATCATAGGATGCATGCATACTAGGAAGTGTCAATCTGAGTTGAATAAGGGACTTTTAACGGGAAGTAAGCGTACAAAATGTTGACAGTTTTAGTTCTGTTTACAAGGCATGATTGCTTCTTGCAAGTAAGAACGAGTGAAAAATGTGTGACGTTTTGGAAGATTGATGACACATCTTAACGGACCTGACAACTGCAGAGCAGGTGTACCGGTAATTGTCTGCCGTCACGGCCCAATACCTCAGGGATGTGTACACTATTCCAAGAAACGGCAAATGTCTCTTTGTCCCTGGCCTGCATACCCAGAAATGTCATTCAATGAGGCTGTTTGGATGCTCTGAATCAAAGGTGTCTGTGTTTATCAGATCATATTTGCATCTCCAGTGGTGATATCCATGGATTAGGTTCTAATGAATTTATTTTAATTGGCCGTTTTCTTTATATGAACTGCAACTTAGTTCATAGAAAATATTAGAGATTGATTCATGTTATTTTCTTCACAACTGCTGGTCTTCCACTAATTTTCTGGTTTCAACTTGCCCCGTTTTGTCAAATGTCTATTCTAATGTTATTGATTGTTTTTACCAATACTTTTATCAGTTGGCCTTATACTTTTGAACAGAATTGTACATTATTAACCTTTGCATACTAATTGCTACTATAGTGGGTACAATAGGTAATGCTCTCTCTCTCCTCTAGTCATGGCCGACTGCCCCCATACGATCGGCGTGGAGTTTGGCACGAGGATAATTGAGGTGAGCGGCCAGAAGATCAAGCTGCAGATCTGGGACACGGCAGGCCAGGAGCGCTTCAGGGCTGTCACACGCAGCTACTACAGAGGGGCCGCGGGTGCACTCATGGTTTATGACATTACCAGGTACACACACGCACACACAGTCATGGTCTATGAAATTACCAGGCGCACACACCATTTCTGACTACCAGGTATACACACACACACACACACACACACACACACACACACACACACACACACACACACACACAGTCTCTAGATCTGCAATGAGTCTGGGATCATAACAAGTGGTGCACGTGCACTGATGGTTAGCTTACATGGCCAATGCCGATCAATCATGTTCCCTATTAGTTAGCCTTATATCATTTTCAAAGCAAACTTGCCTTTGCAGGATTCTGTAGTTTTGACTATCTCCCCAGCAATCATTATTCTGCTAGTGGGACTGCTGTTCAGATGGCAGCTTTGATCAAGAATTAGTTGGTGAATCGGCCTATTACCGTATTGTTTCTTTACAATTCATTAAAGCACGGCATATTTACCAATGCAAAAGACACTTTCTCTCTTTAGCGAAGTTTACATCTTACCGGTTTAAGTTGGTAACCACGAAGCATGACAAATCATGCACTCAACGTGTTACATGATGCGTCGTACATTTCACGAACCTCATTGTAGCGGATGTTTTCTGCATGCTTAAAGAGATGATTTTGACCATATTTGGGTAAATAGGGGTGTGTTTTTATCCCAATCATAGAGGCTGTGTGAAGAAGTGGTATTAATGGAGATTTCCTACCGTTTTGCATAAAATGGTCTCAGGATCATTTGATAAATCCCACCTTTTTTATGCATATACTCATTCTTAATTTTGTTCATAAGTACACATTTAGGATTGTTTATATTCATGCTTGATAAATGAGCCCCAAGATATTTGCAGCAAAGTGCCTCCAAAACATTCTGAATCTTCATGTGAATAAATCACCCATGTGTTTACTTTTTAGACACTGTCTGCTTTATTCCTAGAGAACATGCTACTCTGGTAAATGTAATAAAGTTATATCAAACTAAATCAACATCTACCACAACACAATCATCACAGTTTTGTAAGCTCACCAGACCAATGGGTCGACCTCGAGTCGAAGCAGTTTTTCAGCCATTCCCTTAAACAACACGCACGTTCATACTCTGCTCTTCAGTTTGTACTTCTCACTGATGATAGTAACTGGTTTCATCCTATGCCTGTTCCCTAGCTTTATTTTAATGCAGGACATTGACTCCTTTACCTCAGAGGGTATGAACAGCTGTTGGAACAGAACAAGAGTCAGTACACAACATGTCAGTGCAGCTCGTTTGATCCCACTTAGGATGTGACACTGGTTTGTCCCAGAATGTCACCATGGTAACTAAATCCCTTTTCTATGTGTGTTTGTTCCACAGGAGAAGCACATACAACCACCTCAGTAGCTGGCTCACAGATGCCAGGAACCTCACCAACCCCAATACTGTGAGAATGGCTTCACACTGACTGAATGTCAGTCAACATATTTAGGTTTAGCAATCTAGTGAATTTGATGTAGGTTTCCATTTGCTCTGGCAAGATATGTAGCATCTATATAGCCTATCCATACACAGTGATGAGCCTGAAAGACATTCTACATGCATGATGTCAATCTGGCCATCAAATTACATGACATACCTGTCGTCTGTCTTTTTGTGGGACATTGGGTTAAATTTGTGACATATATAAACAATCTGTCCTAGTTGTCTGGTGAATAATTGGTTAAAATGTTTTGAAGATTCTGTTTAAGGCGGAGTCAAGTGAGTTTATTAAATTGAACATGTTCATTAAAGTCATTTAGCAGACTCCTCAGAAAAACACGATTGCATGCATACCGGTATGTTTTCATACTTGACCAACCTTGCTAACTGAACCAACAACACACGAATTGCAACACTGTTCTTCCAACGAAGCGCCACAGTCGGCAGCTGTGCTAATGTGGTGCCTGGAGGACTGAGTGGTTGTGTTGTCCTCAGGTCATCATCCTGATAGGGAACAAAGCAGACCTGGAGGCCCAGCGGGACGTCACGTATGAGGAGGCCAAACAGTTTGCTGAGGAGAATGGTGAGACGGAACAGTGGAATCTTTCTATTTGTCTCCTGTCATTCTTTCTCCTCACTCCCCTCTTCTGACTGTCTCCCTGAATGGGAAGTTGGAAATGTTGATCTCTGGAACAGGTTAAATATATGGCACATTAGTTGAAGAACTCAGGGTCAGGGCACCACAGGTGACAGCTAACTGAGAAGACATTGGAGAAGCTGGCGGAGTGAAAACTGTATTTTCCCTCTGCTGTAGTCTGACTCCATTTTGTTTATTTCTTTTTCAACAGGCCTCTTATTCCTGGAAGCCAGTGCAAAAACGTGAGTTAACTAACCTTGATTTTGCCAGCTGTCACCACTAACGTGTTAGATGGTGTGAACGCGCTGAAAGGCTCAGACGTGTGACTGTCGGGTGTCCTCTGTCCAGGGGTGAGAACGTGGAGGACGCCTTCCTGGAGGCGGCCAAGAAGATTTACCAGAACATCCAGGATGGCAGCCTGGACCTGAACGCTGCAGAGTCGGGCGTCCAGCACAAGCCCTCAGCCCCACAGGGAGGCCGGCTAACCAGCGAACCTCAGCCACAGAGGGAAGGCTGCGGCTGCTAGTGACCACCTCTGTCCTCCTCCACCCCCTCTGTCTCCATCCCTCCATCACTCTGCCCCGGTCCCCCCACCAGGGCTGCATGACTGGGGCTCGGGTGGAGGGAGGGACGGAATGGGGGATGGGCCGGCTGGCCTGGACTGGGTTGTGTAGTAGTGTGTACATCCTTCAGTCTCCCTCCTCCATCTCCTCCTCCGCTTCCTCTTCCTGTCAGGCCTGTGCAACATCATTTTCAATTGGTCCTCTTCATTCCTAACTCGTTCCCTTTTGTCCTTCTTTTCCTGACCTCTGCAGCCTGTGGTGCAGCTCATCTGCCTTTGGACCACACACACTGACATAGAAACACATGGGTCATGTTCAGAACCAAACCAGAAGAAATGCTTTTTTTTAACATTTCCTTTTATAGCTTCTACTATATAAATACATAGTCACCCATCATGTTTCATCCAGTCTATAACCGCCACTGATATTGAACTATCCATACACTATCCCCGCCTACTTCACTACTGCATGGTTGAATAATCTAGGACTATTTTAATTGAAATGAAATGATGTGTATGATCCTAACTGTCCACTGATGATTAGGGGTATTCCATTCAAGCAGGTTAGTGAAACAAAATGTATGCTGCAGCACGCTACTGGTCCCCTTATTAACTGTGGCATGCCAGGTGTGTGAATCAACTCCAGCGGTCTGCTCTGTCACAGGTGTCCTTCTCTACAGAAAGCTTTGCCCTGGTGTTATGCTGAAGCTCTGAGCTGGCACAGGTAAATGGTGGTGTCCTAATGTACGGCACGCCTCAGTGCAGCAACACTAGTAAAGTACAGAGACACTTTAAAGCCCCAGAGACTTGGAACTCCCAGAGAACTTCCCTATGTGGCACGTCCTCTTTAGATGTCACAGGAAAGGCTGTGGGGGTTTTCCTGTCTACGGTGTGTAGGTGAGAGTGTGAGTGAGTGCGTGTGTGTGTGTGGCAGGAATGTCTTTAACTAAGTGACAGGTAAAAAGTCCTTCATGGAAGGATTCTTTCAGATCTTCAGCTTCAGCTTCATTGCACAATGTCCTCTCGTCCCAGCAGCCTCTGGACCATATCAATAGAACTTCTGTCTTACCAGCATTATATTTGTCGTCTGTTGCCTTATTGTTATGACTAATGTTAATATTGTTTAATCGTTTCTTTGCTGCGCTTACTCAACATACTACTGTTGGACTACATACTTGTGTCAAATAAACAAACTGTTTTACAACCTGGTTCCTTTTTTTGTGGAGAACACGGCAGCTGGAGTAAACCGGGGTGAAAAGCTGTTTGAAAAAGACTGAGTAAGCAGTCGACAGCTAGGAATAGCATATCCTGCTGCAGCCCCAGTCTTAACTATTACATACTATTATGTAAAACATTTAAACTGACCCCAGATCAACGCTAATGGTGGTGTAGATAAATCTCCCCAGCTTCTTGCCTCATAGGCTTGTACAGAACAAACACCAGGCAGTATGCCCCAACAAAACTCATTTGTACCATATGAATAGTTACCCAGATTCAGCAGCTGTATATTGCTTATTTGTTGGTGACCATGCTACTTGGAATATAGGGAAATTGAGCTGGCTTTGTAGAGCTCTGTACAGTTCTGTTTGTGGGATGCTTGTATTTCATGCTTGGGAATTGTAATATAGTTTGTATGTATGAATAAATATGTACGGACAGGGTCAGTAGTAATACCTGGTGGATCTTTAAATTCTAGACGAGCAGAAGGGCCTTTGAAGTCTGTCTTGCAAGCTTTCTTGATCCCTCTTGTTTGCACGAGTGGAGAACATCACTGTTAATTTTTTTGTTTATTTCTTACCAACCATGTCAATGTTCCTCCAGAGGGAGGGGCCTGAGATGTCTTAATTTTGGCTGGTGAATGTTGGATCCTCCTTGTGCTGTGTCCTATCTGCTGAGTGGCCACATTTTGCTTTGTCTGTTCACAAGTTAAAACCTACATATGTATACATTTTGAAGGAGCTGTGCTAACATTTAAATGCATTTATTGCTTGTATATGATTTTAAAATGTTGACATTTTGATTTTATTAAAATGCTCTAGACAAAAGAAATGAATAATGTGTGCTGCTTGCATTATTGTCTGTGTAGTATCCATGTTCCATGCAAAGTGTCAGCTACATGAGTATTGTAAAGCAAGAACAGAGGCGCTTGTTGGGTTTCAAGTAGCAAAACTGCTTTGTAGTTTAATGCAACAAAAATTGCATTATGATTACAGGGAGGAACAAATAAAATATTTATTTACAATAGAGCAAAATTAGTCAATGGTGACATGGCTCGGAAAAAGTAGAAAATAGTGGTATGAATTTTATGACTGGGTGGTAAAAAACAAAACAATGACTCAACATTGAACAGTACCATGTTGAAATAAAGGCAGTTTGTAGTACATCCTAATGCATGGCAGTCAGACAGGGCAAAATGTGTGGAGAAACACCACAAACTAACACTGAAAACAAGTGAATCGTTTCAACAAGTCATAAAAACACGACATCCTTAGCTCCATGACGACAGTGTAATTCCGTTGATTTGAAGTATTGACTGCTATAATCAACAATTATCAGACTTAATCACTGTATCTCTGATCATTTCCCATAAGGCTGTGAGAAGCGTCCTCCGTAGACTAGAACAACGTCCATCTGTTGAGCCAACGGGCTGGGTGATGATCATACCACCACAGAGGGTTTTGGTGAGGTTTGTCAGTGGTCTCTGGTTAAAAATAGATGAGGATTAAAACAGCATTCAGAATCATCCAGAGTTCCCTGGTCCGTCTCCAGTACGTCTTGGAGCCAGTAGTCTTCAATATGGAATATGACATTTGTCGGATCCACAATCAAAAGTTATTTGTAAGGCCACGTTTTAGTTTGGCTGCACAGTACTACATAGTGTTATTATACTAAAAGTGTTTTGAAGGAACTCTTTCAGATCTTGCACATATTTTTTTTCACTGAGCTATATAGTGTAATTATACAAATAGTGTTTTTAAGGCACCAGATACTCTACACAAAAGCAAAAATGTTCCCGTGATGGTCTTTTCCTCCCGCTTTTTTTCTTTCCATGACAGAAGTGCTGGGATAATGCTCCTAGCGTCCATTCAAACTGAATACTGATAGTCACTGTCCATTTTATCACACCACAGAAACACTCCAGGAAGGCAGACGAGGCTCCAACCAAAATTAGGTCTAGAGACAATGTGCACTTTTGGCACTAAATAGTTCAGTCTGTTTGCGACTGTGCTAGCAGGCCACCTCAGACATATTAGGCTTGAATTTAGTGGCACACTGCTAACGCTGCCAAAGTGTAAAACCTTGACAGTAAAGGAAGTAAAACTCTTTATGCATAATTAAAAACATCCTTACCACAATTGTTTTTGAAGACAAGTGATGCAGAATTGGACACTTGTTAAGGTGAAATCTGCATTCAAGGGCTTTAAACACACAACACATTATGGGGAAAGAAATCATCAAATGTATGGACAAACTTCTTTTGATTCCAAGTGTAGTAACCCTAGTCTTTACTTTTTAAAGTGTCCTTTGACATCCTGGAACGCTGTGTAATGTATATTTCTCAGGGGTGTGCGTTGTGCTCAAACTGTCCTGTAGCATGGCCTGCCCTCTACCTCAATGTGAGTTCAGCATGACCATGGTGAACAAGCGATGACCGCGGAATGTTCCATGCAGTGAGACAGGGCAAAGCTCAGGTGAAATTCAGCTCCATCTCCCTTCCAGTCTGGCCTCTCCTCCGTTACCTCTGAACGATATCACTGATCTCCTTGACCGACGTCAGGAGCTTGCTGAAGTCCTGCTGTGCTCCGCTTGCGCCCCCGGTGGCGGCAGGGCAGATCTGCAGCTCTCGCAGGCTGCTCTCCAGCTTGTTGATGGCCTCGCGGAACTCAAACCTGTTCCTCATGTGCTGGATGGACTCCACGTAGCTTACGCAGTACTTGGACAGATTCTTTCCCGCCTCAAGGACTGCGCCGTGGCTGCCCGTCTGCTCTGAGTTGCGCCCGATGGCAGCGCGCAGCAGCTCTGTACCTTCCAGGACCATGTCTCTGGTGATGGCGGAGTTGGGCTGGCGCTCCGGGGGTGCGCGGGTCCTCCTCAGGGACCGGCGGGTATTCATGAGGGGGATGAAGGCTGTGGGAGGGGCCTGGTCTGGGGAGGTAAGGGAGCAGAAACCCGTGGAGCTGGACACTGAGGAGGAAGAGGAGGATGACTTCGGTAGCTGTGGTTTAGAGGAGGACGTGCTGGGTTTCTTGAGGCCCTCCAGGGGAGAGCGAGCTGGGTCACTGGGGCTGGATGGGTGCTGGGGGTCTGAAGCCTTGGCTTTAGTGTCTGTGGGAGAGGGGAGCTCCTGAGTGGGGCTGCGAGTCTTGCCTGACTTGGCGCTGGAGACTGGGGGTGGAGGGGGCGCCGGCTTGGGCTTCTGGAACTTGCCTCTATCCCTGGCACTGGATTGATCCGGGTTGTGTTTGTGGCGGCGGGCCCTGCACTCGTCTCCGGCCGCCCCCAGAGCGGGGAACACATTCGGCTTCAGCAACTCAGCCTGCAGAGCGTTTGTTTTGGAGCTGTCCAGCCCCTGCGCTGGGAGCCTCTTCTCGGCATCCTTAAACACCTCGTCCGTCTGGTCCTCGGACTTCTTAGGCAGGCGGGGTGGGGGGGTGAGTGTCCCCATTCGAGGGCTGCTGATCTCTGGCTTTTCGTTAGCCCTCTTGCGGGGGAGGGCGGGTTTGCCCCCAAAAGTTCCAGAGTCAAAGTGGCCTTTGTGGAGGTCGCGGGGCAGGGTGACCGATCTCCACTCGGTGCGCTCTGAGCCGGGAGGCATGCTGGAGGCAGAGGAGGAACGCAGGAATCGCTTCGAGTTAGACATCATATCGTCCTCGCTGGGTGGGGTGGTGGCAGTCTTACCCGCTAGGCTGGGAACCACCTTCTTCCTAGCATGTTGTGGGGGGTGCAGGACGCTAGGGTAGCTGGGCGCCCCGTTGGTAAGACCTCCGTTGTTGTTAGCAGCCAGGAACTTGCTGAGATCAGCGTGTGTGTCGCTGAGCCCCAACGATCCGTTGTTACAGTCGTGGTCAGGTGCTAACCCTCGCCCATCCCCGCCTTTGAAAGAGCTGCTGCGTTTGGGCGGGGCGGGGGCCGTCTTCTTCTTCTTCTTGATGAGGTTAAAGAGGCTGTTGCGGGTCTTGTCCTTGTCTTTGGGGAGGAGGCGGTCATCCTCATTTAGGTTGTTGTCCAGGAACGGACGCTCTTTCCTGGGAAGCATGGGGGACACAGCCACCTCTGGGTCTGTGACATCTGGGTGAACACAAAATCACACCTAAGTTGTTTGTTCAAAAATCCACAATAATCTGAAAACATTTGTTAAAAAAAACACTGTCTGCAAATGAACCAGGATTTATCCCAATAATCTGTTGGCATGTGAGAAAATGACTGATTGTGCAGTGATTTGAGGAGAGAAGTAGGCGAGTCTGACCAGTGCTGTCTCCATCTCGGTCCATATTCCTACGGAGGGTCCTGGTCTTGGTTGGCAGCTGTGGAGCTTGCTGACTGGGGCCCAGCGTCACCTTCTTGCCTTTCTTCCCCAGCTCCTTCTCCACCTCTGTCACACAACATAGACACATGGTGCTAAAGTGAAACCGGATGGAACACATCTGGTCTGGAAATGCCTTGAAGGTCTTCTCTTTATCGAGATAGAACTTTCAGGTATAATGTGTAACCGGGCTCTCACCATCGGAAATACTGGACTCCTGGAACATGGTCTCAAAGGCCTGGTGGGTCTCGGCGAATGAGGGTCGTTCTGCCGGGTTCCACTTCCAGCCTAGGAACATGGAAAGAACCGGACATCAGGCTTGGTAACAATCAAACCACCCGGTGCGTGATATCAATGCCTCATGTTTAGGGATTTAAAATAATTCTGGAAGTTTCAATCAGTCAGTTTGTCAGAGTGACCAATGACTTCCCGCCAGTAGACATTACAAATGAACAGAATACTTTGTAACCGGCTGGCAGAAAAGGTTAAGTTGTACTGTACTGTACTCACAGGCCCTCATGAGCTGGTAAACCTTCTCAGGGCAGCCTTCTGGTCGGTCCATGCGGTAATCCTTCTCTAGGAGCTCATACACCTGGGACAGGTCTATCCCAGGATAAGGAGACATCCCATAGGTGGCAATCTCCCATAGCAACACCCCGAATGCTGCGATTTTAGATAATGAGTACAGACGTGAATGCGTTTGCATACATGAACATGACTATATACTTGTGACAGTGCACTCACAATGATCTAACTGAGAATATATTAATAATGTCTGTCATTGAGTGCGACGTGTATAACTCACCCCAGACGTCAGATTTGATGGAGAACTTGTTGTAAGCCAGGCTTTCCGGGGCGGTCCACTTGATGGGGAACTTGGCTCCAGCGTGCGCTGTGTACGTGTCTCCCGTCATTAGCCTGCTCAGACCAAAATCAGCCACTTTCACCAAGTGGTTTTCCCCCACCAGACAGTTCCGGGCTGCCAGGTCCCTGGAGCGCAGCGGGAGAAAGGCGGACATGTGATCAAAAGCAGCTCTGGGTAATTCTTTCGTAAGTCGACTCTTCAAATAGCTACGTTTTATTCCCTGTCAAGCATGCGCTTCAGCAAGAATCCAGGTCTCAACAAGCTTGACAAGGCAAATTGGGAAATCGACCGGAGGACATGAATCATTTGAGTTTCTCGGCCAACGTTAAACGTGCTGGGGCAAAGAAGTTCTGTCTGGGAAGAGGAGTAGGTGTGATGAACGAGTGTGGGTCAGGAAAGGTGAGTGAAGGGGGGAGAGAGAGAAGATTTGAGGTTTTACCTGTGAATGAAGTTCTTCCTCTCCAGGTACTCCATGGCAGAGGAGATCTGCGTGGCCATGTACAGCAGCACCACAGCGTTCACCTCCTCCCGGTTACACTCTCTCAGGTAGTCCAGCAGGTTGCCGTGGGTCATGAACTCGGTGATGATGTAAAACGGGGGCTCCCGCGTGCACACGCCTGGTAGAGGGACAGCGTCAGTAAGTTCGGGAGAAGACACGGTAAACACGTGTTTATGCATCCCTAATTGTGCCCTTCTCACTGTTCTGCACTTCAACCGAGCCCTGTGGGTTCAAAGTGGTGCACACTAAAGAGAACGGAGTGCCGTTAAAGACGGCCTGAGACGTAACAACTCACCCAGCAGCTGTACCAGGTTGGGGTGTTTGATCTCCTTCATGACAGCAGCCTCTTTTAGGAATTCTTCTACCTCCATGGTGTCCTCCTGGTGGGAACAGAAAAAAAAGCATTCTAGCTTAAAGTCAAATCAAGGCTAAATACAGAGTCATCGATACATGGTTTCTCCATATAGAAACTACTAGCTTTATGGCTGGTGAATTTGCTCCAGATGGATTTGCTCATCAGGGGTCCTCAGTACTACACTAATGTGCCACTAGGTGGTGGAATATACTCTAGACAGGTGCTGGTCTCATGTCAGATCAAATCCTCTCAAACAGCACCATCCCTCAGTGTGATCTCCCCTTTGTACCTTGAGGGTTTTGACGGCCACCGTGAGACTGTACTTCTTCCAGACCCCCTCGTAGACCTCTCCGTACTGTCCCCCGCCCAGCTTATGCTTCATGGTGATGTCGGTGCGTTCCATCTCCCACTTGTCGTAGTTCGGCGACACACCGTAGATGGTGGGCTTGTTGCGTTTGGGTGCCGGGTAATGCAGCGTGGTGATCAGGCCGTCGGCCACCGTGGAGTGGTGGTGAACCAGCGCGGCCAGGGTAGTGAATCGACTCTCAGATGACACATACAGCTGGAGAGACAGGACAATTAGATTCAGCTACATAGGTCAATTGAAAGTGGCAGATAAATTCACATTATGTAGAATAATAATAATAATATTATGTAATATTAACAAAAAAATGGCTGGAAAATACGTGGAATGGTACACTTAAGGGTTTGTTAGCGCGCTACAGTGCGCAACCCTAATGCAACCTAATTTAACTTCAACATTCAGTCTAATCAAGGCCAGTCTCAGTAAATAATACTAAAATTGTTAAAAATACTGTTTATCACTATAATCTGTGTTGTATAGACAGAGCCGGCTCGTCCTACAGGCAAACTAGGCGATTGCCTAGGGCCCCGCAGTAGCAAAAGGCCCCAAAAATATGTAAAATATTATTGTAAAACTTTTCTAACAGAGGGAGGATTATAGTGGGAATACTGGGGTGTCAGGTGTGACAATGGAAAATGGTTTACATGGCTTACGGGTCAGGTGGCCCCTTAGCAGTGTTTTGCCTAGGGCCCCAGGGAGGTCAGGACCGGCTCTGTATATAGGACTTTCACAGACACAGGCTGACTAAAGTCTCCATCTCAGTGAGAACATGTTCCCCTACTGATTGATTGGGCCGTTGTAAAGATGGTTCATCACAAGTTCATCACTGAGAACCTGAGTGATGGAATGCAAAAATGATCAGTCGGATCAATCGCCAGGACGCGGAAGCTGCATGAACCCTCCAGGATAGAAAATTCAGAGAAAAATCTAAACGCTGAGACCTATGACAGGAGCCGCAAACACGCTAACAGCGTTCAATGTCTGGGTGGAGTGATGATGAACCAATCAACTATACCAACAACTCTGGCCTATATGGAAGGTGACAAGTAAAAACAGCTAATCGAAGTGTGCTTTTTAAAAGCACATCTGGAATTTGCAAGAAAGCATGAGAGTTGACCCACTCATGATCGGGTGGCACCCAGATGGGGCGTCCAAACCTAAAAGTGACATGTGAAGCACTTAGCTAACACTGCCCTTGCCTCGAGACACCGTCCCTACAGTGAAGCACTTAGCCAACACTGACCATGCCTTGAGACACAGTCCCTACAGTGAAGCACTTAGCTAACACTGGCCATGCCTCAAAACACCGTCCCTTTAGTGAAGCACTTAGCTAACACTGGCCATGCCTTGAGACACAGTCCCTACAGTTAAGCACTTAGCTAACACTGGCCATGCCTCGAGACACCGTCCCTATAGTGAAGCACTTAGCTAACACTGGCCATGCCTCGAGACACTGTCCCTATAGTGAAGCACTTAGCTAACACTGGCCATGCCTTGAAACACTGTCCCTATAGTGAAGCACTTAGCTAACACTGGCCATGCCTCGAGACACTGTCCCTATAGCGAAGCACTTAGCTAACACTGGCCATGCCTCGAGACACTGTCCCTATAGTGAAGCACTTAGCTAACACTGGCCATGCCTCGAGACACTGTCCCTATAGTGAAGCACTAGCTAACACTGGCCATGCCTCGAGACACTGTCCCTATAGTGAAGCACTTAGCTAACACTGGCCATGCCTCGAGACACTGTCCCTATAGCGAAGCACTTAGCTAACACTGGCCATGCCTCGAGACACTGTCCCTATAGCGAAGCACTTAGCTAACACTGGCCATGCCTTGAAACACTGTCCCTATAGTGAAGCACTTAGCTAACACTGGCCATGCCTTGAAACACCGTCCCTATAGTGAAGCAGGTGGTAGCCTCATGCTGGGGCTTGATTCTCACTGGTAGGAAGAAAAAAACTGGGCTTCTTGTTACAATTTAAGATTAAACTAAATACAGAGAAATACTGCAAGAGTACGGAGAATGGACCAAAATCAATCAAGACAGTGTGTACAAACCTGGTATCTAATCCAAGACTGATACTGCAGCAGAAGGAGACTTTACAAAATATGAATGTGTTGTGACTGTTTTTTATATTTACCAACATAAATCTTGTCCCATTACAATAATAGGTTGAGTGTCAGTGTTTTAAAATAATATGTCAAACAAAAGAAAATGTCAATGTACCATTTCAAATCCAGCAATATGAAAGAACTGAAGAAATTTATGCACACTTGCATTATTGATTTGAGTGTACTTTAAACTGTATTTATTGTAATTGTGCTTATTTTAATGTTAGAATGACTATATTTTGTCAACTGAAGTGTTTGGGGCCTGTAATACACGCATTTTACTACACAGACAACAATGTCTGCTGTAATTTGTGTGCATCCAGTAAAAAGGTCCTTCAGCGGACAGGTAGAGATATTGGAATCCTATATTCCACGCAGGTAAAGGTGTGCACGTAGGGAGATAATGGGACAGCAGGGGGCAGGGGCGCTGCTAAGGATTTTGGGCCCCATGAAAATAATCTTGACAGGGCCCCCAACACATTATTGGGGGCTTCTCTGGGCCCTCTCTTAGTCATGGGCCCCAAGAATCGTCATCGTTTACCCCCCCTTTACAGCGCCCCTGGCAGGGGGTTACCAACATGGGAGATTGGAGTCTCTGTGCATGTTCCAAGTATGCGCGCGCGCGTGTAATGATGACTGTGTGTGTGTGCACTGGCCTGTCCTCGTCTGCTGGAAAACTGATTGGTTGTTTGGAACACTGTCCATGTCTGGTGTTCCACTGGCTCACATCTGAGTACTGAGGAATGCTGGGATATGTCTGACACAGACGATGGAGGCCCCCCTGGTGTGAACAGTGATGATCTCAGCTGGGTCAGGACTGGGGAGACTGCATCCTACCACTACTGTCTAGCTCCTGTTTTCATGAAACCTAATGGTGGTTAGAATAGCACCCTATCTGTAGTGTGATTGTGGAAACATGGGTCCACTTCAAGCAAAACTCATTTGAAACTGATTTAGAATAATGACCAAGATGATCTACATGAACTTATAGACGGGGTGTTTGAATCCTGAATTCTGATTGGCCTTAAGCTGTGGTACAGTATATGTAAGGAATAATGCACAAGGGGATGTTGTATATGACCAATATTCCATTGCTAAGAGCTGTTCGGAGTGCCTGGACACAGCCCTTATCTGTGGTATATTTCAGTTATAAACCGGATACCAACACGATCAGAGCAATATAAAGTGATGTGATGTCATACCCATGGTATATGGTCTCATACACTATCAGCCAATCAGCATTCAGGATTCAAACCACACAGTTAACAAGAGACTGTATATCACGGGGATGACATCACATTAAGTTTTACTGCTCTAATTGTGTTGGAAACAGGTTTACAACAGCAATAAGGAATCTCTGAGTTCTCGGGGCTAAGCACTGTGTCCAGGCACTCCACAGTGTGTCGTACTTAAGCGTCATGCCTAAGAACAGCTCTCAACCATGGTATATAAGCCAATTACCACAGCCTTACATATACTTGGTTAATAATGGACTTTACCTGGGTGTAGTTGGCGTTTTTCTGATGATTTCGAGTTAAGGTTAGTGATTATGAAGGACAGAAGATGCTGCTAAAATGTAGGAATATATACCTCGAATTTTGACAAGCTCCAGACCCGCCGTGTCCACTTTAAAAAGCCTTTCACAGAAGCTCTTTTGTGGAGTGCTCCGTCCTGACTGAACACACTAACCCCTGCTAACTAGAGAGGTAAACCCCAAGTAGGATAGAGGCTGTGTGTGTGTGTGTGTGTGTGTGTGTGTGTGTGTGTGTGTGTGGTCTTGTCACCTTCCCGTCGGAGGCAGTGTTGATCCTGTAGTGGTAGACACGCCCCTCGTAGCGTAGTGAGATGGACCTCTGCCCAGGGCTGCTCTCGCTCTCCCGGACCAGGAAGCTTCCGTTGATACCGGAGCTGAGCAGGTACTCTGCGGCGTTGCGTGACACGGGCCCGTGGTACCAGCTGTGCTTCTCCAGACTGTTGACGGGGGTGATGTAGTTGCTGGGCACCCAGCCCTGGCCATTTTTGGTCTGCGCCTCGCACCACTCACCATTATGGTTGTAGCCCAGGACGCGCAGTTTCTCTCCTGCAGAATGTGAGACATGTCATCAAAGGGGAATCAGGGGATTATGGTTGCCCATGGATATTGGATAATTCATCTTGTTCCAAGAGAAAACACACTAGTATAAGAGACTTGTTACACAGTGGTTGGACCCTTGCTGTAAGTTACTATTTCAATGAATGAACTGTACAAAGGTCCGGCATTTGACACAGTTGATGCTAATGCTACTAGGAGCTTGTGATTTCTGACCTACAGTTGCATTAGAGACCAAATTTAGAGCACTGAGGTAGCTGACACTGTGCCACATACTCCCTGTACTGAGACTTGTATCTAGAGTGGTCAATCTTTACCTCAGACATGCAGGAATCCAGTGAATCTAATGCAATGTTTACTCAGACTGTGACACTGCCTTCTTTTCATTGGTCATGGGGTTAGCAACATTGACTTCACAGTCTGTTCTCGGTTTTAGACTCAAGTTTACATTGTGGAACAGCATAAACTCCAGGAAAGATGACATTTCTGGATACAATATCTTTATATATTGTAAATTAAAAACCAGGTTCTGAGATATTTGCAAATTGATTGGCTAAAATTGGGTTCCAAGCATATGACAATTCCCTGATAACCGCATGTAGAAAGTTGCTTTATCATTGAAATATTACTCATCAAACCTGAGGAGCTGAACAAAATAAAAAACATGGCGGACAATTCCTATTGCTTCATGTCTTAACACCAAGTTTACCAATAAGATTATTTATCAAATAAAAACATTTTAACCCTCACTCACCACAAAATCATTGTCGGCAATGTCAACATGCTAACCAGCCACATGATTTAAGTAATCTCATTTGTTTTGCAATAAAGTGGTTTTTCGTGACAAAGCGATAACTAGCATTCAGAGGTGGCTGCCTGTAGCTGTGTAGTATTTTAACATACTGGCAGCTGGCTCGTTAGTATCCTTTTCTTATACCGTGACTAGTAGTAAATCAATTAAAAGCACTTTTTCTGTGGTAGCCGAGCATACTGCGCAGCCTCACGCAGAGCGTGACGACGTAGATGTTACATGAGCAACGTGTCTGAACATTGAATTTCTTCTCGTAGCTTTGCCAAGAGAAATCTGAATCATTCCGAATCTTGCCTCTTGCAGAGAAAGAAGAGCGTGAGAAGGAGTTGTCCATGAGTCTAGGAGCAGGAGCAACTTTTGGTAAGTATTCTGATTAATTTTTTTGTCATTTTGACTGTATGCCTCCACATCCCCCTGATTGCCTGCGAGGTTCTCCAGGACTATACATTAATTTCTCTACTGTGCGACAGAAAGTCGCATGGCTATGACACATTTGTTAGCCTATTATTACAAAAACCGCTGCTACAGAGCCATAACGTGAGATACAAGTTAATGGAGCCTTTTATATATTGTTGTGTTTCTTTGGAAATAAACAATGGACAAATAGAGCCTTTAAATGCTTCAGATGTCAATTTATTCGCAGTCAAAGTGACACCAAAATGAATGGGATTCTATGGAATGCTAATAGAAGGTGGTGCCTTGTTACCCTCAGAATTTCCCCATAGGAGGTACGCTTTCCGGATTATAGACACAATATAAGTAAAATCATTATTGTACCATAGTTAGCTTGAAACCCAACTGTGTTTCTTGGATATTGTAGGCATTTCCTTACTGAGCGTCAGGCAGGGAATTCCCAACAAATATGTGATGTATGGTTTGCTAATGTAGGGGAAGTCGCATTCAGAACTGTCAATCCAACCTGAGCTATACGGTGAAGTCTAAAGCGTGATGTACACTCAAAATTTCTTAAACTGGCGCACGCCAAAGTGACGTCATGGGAGCGCCGTAACTATTTATACTCGTGCGTGGTACTTGCGACACTAGTTGCAGTCTTCTCCTGAACAGAGGTGTCGCAACTGAGGAGAGGCTACCGACGTTGATATTTCTATGGACTAGAAGAAGAAAAAGGTAAACGATGGCAGAACTGGCAGCAGATTTGACGTTAAAGTCAATAGTGGCTAAGATTATCTTAACTGTGTGGTTATGAACCATTTACAGTTTTATTATGAATCATTAACTGTGTAATTATGAATTGTTACTGTGCCCTCCAACTCGTCCATGCTTCCTGTTTCCGTTTTGTCGCGCGCCACTGAAAAACAAAATCCCTGGTCGGGAACGTTGAGTATACTGCAGGTATAATGAGTTTGCAGAGCAAGCACAACCTCTAAACACAGGAGAACAAGAGAGAAAATACAAACCTAGACACATCAGAGAAAAAAAGTCCAGAGCGGGGACCCGTTTTACCTCTAGGGCGCCTAAATTCACATTCTTTACAACCTATAGGCCTAAATAGTTCTAAATATTGCCTAAAATTGTAGAACACACCTTTAATAGGATCTATTTGTTTTATGTTGCGTACTAACATAGCAACAGGAGTGGTGGGGGGTATGTTAATGTTAGACGATAAAAATACTTATTTACAAATTATTTTTCACAAATAAAATGTTGGCAACCTTTTTATAATCGCACACCTCAGCAGGTGAGAAGCCACGAGGCCGACCGCTTAGGTGTGCGGTTTTTCCCTGGCAACGCACAGTCGTGTGTTAATGCTTACTTAATTAGCAGTTGAACAGTGTTTTCCCACTATTGTAGTAGACAGATTGTGACGTTTTGGGCCTGAATGGCAAAACATTTACCATTTTTTATTTTTGTACAGTAAGAGGGAAGTTGACCCATTTTGCATGTGGCCTTATTTTCACTAATGCTCTGCTTCTGACAAAGAGCAAGACAACACAAAGGTCTTCCGCTGGGACTGTTTGGAAGCGTTCGTCTAACATGGTTAAGACTTATTTTCATAGGTTGTAAATGTACAGAATTACTGAGACACTCATCCGAGAAAGCCCACATTAACATGTAGGTCATCGTGACACGAGGATACCATGTCAAGAAATTGCGAGCACAACACAAACACACATTATTTAAAGTAGGGTCTTGCATTCATAGTTTAACCCTTTTGGATAACTGACCTTTTAACGTAATACCTTCATAATTAGTTTTTATTCATCTGAACTGTTCATTTTTTCCAGTGATAAAGATGTTGAGGGCAATAAACATGGAAGTTTAATGATATGGAGAGGTATGGAAATTACCATTCGAGTCTAAAAAGCCACATTTGAGAACTTCTCTAGTGAGAAAAATACTTATTGATGATTTTTCTAGTTCTAAACGACGCTGTCAAAAAGTGATTGAATTCAAATGGTTTGACCCTTGTTCCTCTCCTTCCTGGACGTTGCAGCTGTTGCGTTGTTTTCCAGCCACTGCAGTGGAAACATCTAATGTGTCACCTGACAGCGAGGAAGTGAGCGTCACATGGAGAGATAGGGACGGGGATGCAAACATATGGGTTTCCAGTCAGTCGTGTCTCACTAAACCCTCCCACGCCCCTGGCACTGCACTGTGTTCATCTCAGCACACTCAAGTGGCTTAACAACCGCGCAGGGCAAACTCAAACACTGTGGGAGATAATGTCGTACTGCACATTGATCCCCATGACCAGCGACTGAGGAGATCCCTGACAACAATATGCCTAATGGGTATTTTCTCCCAGCCTGTTCACACTCTGGCGTATGAAGGACAGTTTTACTATTGATAGTTTCAGAGTACAGCTAAACAGTTATTTAACAGCTGTCCTGGTGGAAAACTAGAGACTTACAAGAGAGACCGTCCAACTTCAAGTCATGGCAGTGCACATATATAAATAAAATTCCTTCATTATCCACAGAAGGGATCACAGCACTCGTCCACATACCTTCATGTGCACCAAGCTTTCCTTACCTTTAGTTATGCTTAGTGTGTTGTCCCCACTGGCCACAAAGTCATACAGAGCAACAAACAGGTTGGGGTCATTCTCGCTTGGGCCGGCTAACAGATTCTCTTTGGAGTTCCAGCGGGCTGCTTCGGTCAGACCCTGGTTTTCAACATCTGGTCTCTGGAGAGCTTCTGGAATAGAGAGGTTCAACATTAGAACAGAACATGTAAGTCTCATTAAAAAAAGACAAGCCTGGAGTGTAAAACGTGTTGGGAATCCATTCACTCGCCTGGTTTTACAAAGTAAACATTTAATCAAACAAAATCTCTGTTGAACAAAATCCAAATCGGTATCTCTCCATTTGGAGAAATTAAGTGGGCAGGAAGTCTGCGATTTCATATCGAATAGAAAAACAGTTTGATTAAACATTTTGTAACTAGGAATTTATTTTGCTGTAATGAAGACACTTATCACCAGGTCATAGAAACGCACATGACAGAAAACGTGTTTCAATGTGCTGGCATTTCAGAACAGCTATTGTCTTTGTCTTCAGGTTACTCGAAGGACACACGCAGAAACACACCAGGGTCATTCACACCGGTGTCTGTTGTTAAATAAATCACTCACTGACATCTGAGAACATCTACACCATCAAAGGAACATTTTCCCAGAAAAAGTTTCACGGTTGCACTACCGACCTGGAATGCACAGCCGCTGTGATTACTGCTGTTTATGCATTCAGTTTCAATAACATCTAGTGGCATGAAGCTTTCAATACTGGTTAGGATAAGCAGAAATAAAAAAGGTAATTATAATGACAAATGACCGTTGTATACTGAAACAATGGGAGTCTAAAATAATAACAGTTCTGGGGAAGGACACCAGGAACTGACATTTCCTGTCATTGCAAACCTTAAAAGATAATATAATTTGAGTTAATACAAAATGCTTCTTAGAGAAATGTTTAAAACCCTGGCAAAGTAACTTAAAAGGCAACTTCATGTTTCTCTCACTGTTTAAATGTAAAGATCCCTGAAAGATACCGCAGAAACCTTGTTTCGAGTGTACAGACAGTTACAGGAAAGAAGTTGAAACTAGAAGAGAAAGAGATAGGGACGTTTGTCTGTAACCCAGACAGCCCACACAGTGACTACATTTTGAGCTGCTCAGCTGTCAGGACACGTGTTTGTTCAGCACTACCGTTCTGCCTCCCGCCACACCTCAGGGTGGACATGAAACCTGCACACAGCCAGGGCATGGGTCACTCACTCGAGTGTGATTTTAGGTCACAGCAATGTGTGTTTCATAGGTGAGTTGTGTTGTGGCGTCAACTTGGCCCTGACCTAGCGCAGAGGAAGGCTGCTTGATGATCTACTCTGGGGGCCACATGGGGATTGATCCACTGTTGGTGATCTTTTGGGGAGATCCACTGAGGATAAGGTGATCTGCTGACAGGATGGGCCTTCAGCTCTAACTGGCGCAGGAAAGAGATTAAAATTCCTGTGGAGTCTTTGATAAGAGCATGGAGTCATTGGACAGAGAACTTCACCGTCCAGACAATGATTACACGAAAGGTCTCTCTGATAATTAAGGCACTTTTTTAGATAACCGAAGCTTTCAAACAAGCCCAATCAATCTACAGTATAGGTTACAAAGGGCCTGGATAAGCATGACGAACGACAGCTTGATATCTGAGAGGTTAGGGAGCTGAAATCAAACTCCAAGATTGTGACTGAAGACGGAAAATATAAGCACTCGAAGATTTCGTAGCATAAACAGTCTGCGTGATGACGAACTACGGTATTAAAAGGAAGATAAACAAATGAGTGTACTGGCAGAAGAGGGGTGAAGAGATAGAGCGTCACACGTGTGTGGGCACAAGGACAGCACACCCCACATACAGATCCACTTTACTGACCATAATTACCTCTGCTATTAGTCAGGACTGGCAGCATTACTGACATACTGCCTGACAGCGTCATCAGAGACAGAGGGGGAGATGCAAGCCAAAGGAGAAATCTACTCAGCAGTTGCCAGTGGCCAGGCTGGGATTACAGTATATCCCGGTTGGATCACTGGCGGGGCAGTTCTATCCAGCAATGATTAAATGTGTGTGAAATGCATGAGACACTGTGACAGCTATGAAAACGTTGGTATGAGTAATGGAGAGGAACTGAAGCTAGCCACAAGCTGACAGAACTTAGGATGTTGAGGTTGACGAAGCCAAGATAACAACCTCCTTGGCCCGAAGAGATAAAAACATGGGTAATTTGGTTGCATCTCCTGGCTGTCACACCAGTGATGGTTGACTAGAAGCGATGCTAAATCAGGCCTGAGGTCTGGAGGTCTATGCATTTTCTGGAGATCCTGCATTGATCTGTGGCTGTAGCAGCTGTTTATCAGGGAGCTCCCATCAGATATGCTGTGATTAGGTCAGACTGGAGGGTGAGTTATCCCAGGACACAGGAAAGGTGAAACAGATAAGCTTTATTGACTGCAAAGCAATTTGCCAAACATAATGCTATCAGTGTTAGTAAAAAGATATAATTCCTCTTTTTAATTATTAATGGGATATCCTTCCAAAGGGAAAATATATATGTATTATGTAAATAATGTATATTAGGTAAATTAAGGTATAACTTAAGCTTCGGATATGTAATCTTCACTATACGAAAGACTGTTTGGAAGTTCGTGAAATCTGGTCTCTTAAGTAAAGTTGTTATGCAATCATTGGCACACGGTGCAGTGTACTGTCTTCCATTACAAATTAATTCAACTGTTGAGACTGAATGTACCCTGTATTTCCCAGAATTTAATCAGCTCATCAACTTATCTTTACGTAAAAAACAGTACAATTGAGAGTTCTAAAACATGGTTGGGCGTTTTTACGTCATTATGTAGACAGCCAATTACAAAGAATCTTCAAATCGTAGAAGTGAATATGAGCCAAACATTAGATCCTCTCTCCACATCAACAAAAGCATAATAGGCCCAGCCAGAATTCAGATTTTCGAGTCCTTCTGCTCTCTCTGTCCCTCTGAAGTGAGCCAGTGTGTCTGGCTTCACTCTACCTCCCTTCCACTCCCCTCTCTTCTCTTCTCCACTTTCCAAAGGCCAGAAAGGACAGGGGCTTGACAGAGACAGCTCGGATTGCCCCGTCTCTACCTTTGTGCCCCTGGCCAGCACATTGTACTCCCCCACAGTCCTTTTTTCACTGACACCATCTTGTTCCTTCTCTAAAATTCAATCATATAATAAGCCCCCATGCCACCCCCCCCCCAAACTTCTTGTCCTCAAATTCTTACCTTCCAAGTAGCAGCTGGAGGAGGACGAGAGGCCTTTCTTAGATTTACAGCCTACCAGTTTCAGACAAATCTCCAACATTTTCATTTGCTTTCTTTTTCTTCCAATAGAACTCCTGTTTAACCGACCGGTTTACACTCTGTTTTTCATTTTCTAGCAGAGATCAAAAGAAATAAAAGTTTAAAAAGATCCCTAGTCTGTCATGAAAAGACAAAAGAACAAAAAAACACAAAAGTTGAAAAACTTATTTTCTCCTCTCCGAATATTTGGCTGTGACCTCTTCCTCTCCTCTTCCAACAACTAGAAAAGTGAAACCCGCAAAGTCTACCGACGCTGTTGTCCGACAGACTCCATCTTTTTTTCCCTCTGGTTTTGGTTAGCTCATCTCGAGGAGAACAGAACTGACCCAAAAGTGTGCCCGTTCTGGTCAGAAGCGTGCTGGACATGCAGATGTGTCAGCTGAGTGGGCAGTAGTGCCGTCCGGACGGTGCCATTACTCTTCTTTCCCCTGTGTGTGTGTGTGTGTGTGTGTGTGTGTCCGTTAGCAAGAGAAGCACAGGGACTCGCTCGTGCTACAGGCTGCCAACAAAGAGCCTCTTTCAGGCTCTGCTCGCTGCACTGAATGACATCAGCTGGCTGGTCCCTCCCACCTCTCCCAACCAACTCAGGAGAGCCAGAGGACCACTATACATAAACACCAAGAGGAAAACAAACAGACAAAACACCAACGTGCAACAAAAGAACACCACATTCGAGAAGACCGGTAAAAAGTTAGTTTACAACCTAACTTGAATTAAAAACTGCAAAAACTACGTTGAAACTTAAGAACAAAGAACAATCGTACAGTCACAAGACACTTTTTGGACACAAGCCCCTCCTCCATAATTTCAAACCACCACCCTCACGTCTCCACCTCTTTTTTCCTACCTCAAACCTTGCTCCATTCTAAATGTTTACAGGTTAAAGAAAGGGGTTGAGGCTGGCCGGCTATTTAAAAGAAAGCACAATGGTTGGAGCATGTAGTAAAGAGCAGTTCAGCAGTCAGATAACAGAAAGAAAAGTACCCCCTCCCCCTACGCCCTCTGTTAACTTTGAACACTGCTCAAATAAGGTTACGTTTCCCCAGGCTGTTTCAACTGGAGGTGAACTGCCATAATTGTGAAAGCTAATGTCTCAGCAGAGAAAATAAAGACATTCATCTAAAAGAAACATTAAGGGCCATGTGGTTCTAGGGAGCATATTTTCAGTTTCTTTGAACAACAAAGTTTATTTGGCAGAACTGAACCACTCTTGCGACATGCCTTTCTCTAGCTAGGCTATGTCTAGAGTTGCCCTACTGAAAACATGTGGTGTCTAACCTCTTATGCCCTGACAATATTAACAACTAGTGTCTCTTTAATTAAAAACAAGCCCCATAATGTCTCTACAAAAGCTTGAACAATGACAAAATCAGAGTCCTCCAGAATCATCGACCGACCAATAGTGAACATTTTAAAACAGGTGTATGTACTGTAGGTGCCTCCACAGAGGTCATGGAGAGGCACTGGGATTCCAGACCTGAAACAACATGGCTGGATAACATGCTCATTTACAATTCCAAACATGAAGGAGCTAAATAAACCAAAAATAGGCCAGAAGCCTACTGCTACACTCATGACCATTTCCAAGGTGTGAGTACCGTCGTGGTGCTGACCAGAAAGAAAACAACATACAAGACACTGAAATTCCTGGTAACAATTCAGCATGGTTGTAAACTTGATAAGATCCTAAGATTGGACAGAAATCAATTCTTCAAATTCTTAGACATTAAGGTAGTTTAATGATGGTGGATAGTAAACCATGTTGGGTGTGTATGGAGCTTCTCTATTATTCCGGTTACTTCAGTTGACTTTGTGACTGATCTGGGCCATTGTAGAGGATGAGGTTTAAGGCACCTATAAAACACATGGTGTGGAGTATCCATATGGTCACATGGCATATCATCTTAGCCTGGCATGGCAAACGTGTCCTCTTGTCCAGACTACAATCAAAGAGAAGCTAAAACACTTCATCCATTACCCTGAAACCCCTTTAACTCACTGCCATCCCAGAGCTGAGTGAGGCTGAAAAGAGATGGAGAGGCTGCGAAAAAACGAGGGGGGAAAAAGGTTGCAGATGGAGAAACGTGAAGCACATAGTTTGCTGATGAGCTCATTGGAGTATCACTCCATTGCGTTTTCTAGAATCCGGCACACTCAGTATGTTAACTGTTAGCTGACGTACACAGGATTTTTTGGGCCTTTTTTCTATTTTGCTTTGTTGCTCTTTTTCCAAATGCTCCAATTACAGGCGTTACGGAGTAAACACAACAGTAACAATGTGACACAATCATCTTTCAGACAACATTGTATTGACTGAGAACCTTTGAGCTTATATAATATACTCATTGAGCTTATATATTGAGCTTATATAATATATTCAGACCTTCTATGTCATCAGTCAGATATATAATCTCCGGTGTTTGTTTAAACCTGTAAGAAAGGGTGAGTTTGGCTTCTCAAAATTGATTTTTTTTTGCTCTCACCATTATATAGCCTATACAATTCTAAGAAATTCTTAATTACCATTTGAATTAAAATATTTTATTTTGTAATCAATAGGCTAATAAATGTTACAATTTGCTATGTGTGCTATTCATTTGCATAGCTCCCCTGAAAAGATGCCAGGCCGAACACTCATTAGGTAAGCAGGGAATTAGAAGGCTCACAATGAGTTGTCAATGTGTCAGATCACATTATGAAGATGATAGGTCATTCTTCTAAATATTATAAATCACATGTTTAACAGCCAATCGGAAACTTACATTATTGCACAGAGAAGTTAATAGCATAAGTGTGAAGTCATTTAAAACTATTTCACATATTGTTATTATTCAGCATGTTACCAATGGCCTGCCTGAAGATTTCTATGCAGGTGTTGGATTTGAAGGAAAACATGGCATGCTATCAGGTCAAGTTTAAAGCTGGCATGTCCCAGTTGTGATAAAAACTAAAATACAGGGGTCCACTTGGCGTAGTGGGCTAAGCTGGACAATTTACGTCATTAAAGTCAGTGGTTCAAGCCTGAATATGGGTTCTCCAACTTTCCCCGGACCTCCAGCATGAGGCAGCGCAAATTGGCATAGCGCTATCTGGGATGGATAACTCAAATTATCTACCTTGCCATGTCGCTCTCCAGCAACTCCTTGTGTTCAGATTAGGTGCCTGTAAATTAGATTGTGAAGTATAGTTGGTGAACGTAATCATCCCGTAAATGATCTGACTAAAGGCTTCGGTGTTGTATGAACAGTGTGAAAAGAATCAGTGGCTCTGCAACATGTGGTTGGATGAACCATGTGAGCGCCCCCCGTCATCCCACAGATCTGTCCAAGGAGTTGCCGAGCTGCCGACAAGGGAGGGTAGGTGGGGAAATTTGGACAAGACCAATTGGGAGATGAAAAATAAAAGTAAATAAAACATATATACAACAGACCGGTACAGGGTTGAAAAGACTGCCTTTGTATTATATTAGCAAAATCCTACTTTTACAAGTTGTAACAGACAGAATTATCTATAGCCTGTACTTTGTTTCCTCTGTATAATAAAATGTATCTTTAACCAATCACTTCACAGGCACTTATTATTTTTCCCATACTGATCATCACCTAAAACAAACCCATTGATCAAATCTCCCCGGTCCAAATTACATAATTTCTTCAGGTAGGTATTTAATAACCAATGTTAACTTTGATGTCACAAGTATTATTTAACAAGAGAAGTTGACTAATAATTTGTATTTGCAGCAGTGATCTAGGAGCAGCAACAAACTACACTGCTCACGGACAGAATGATAAAGCTTTCACAGTGGAGGTTAGGGGATTCATCTAAAAGATTTATAGACACTAGTCAGATGGCCTAACATCTAGGTCACCTTGCCGCCCATTGTGTTTTAAGATCTGCTCCTGGTTCTAATGCATGGGTTATTTGAATGATGTGCATACGTGTACCAGAGGATGTGAATGGAGAGGAGCTGTAGTGCAGTAGAGATGAGCATGCGTAACTTTGCTTGGCACAGAACGCGTTTACAAATTGTTGGTTTTGCGACCATTAGCCCTGCTCCAATTTTACTCTTTCATCACTGTGTAATTCAAGACCAATTAGCCTACATGAGAATATATCTAATGGAGATTTGTATTGTTTTTACCAGTGCTTTATTTCAACCGAGAGCTTCGTTCAATTAGGCTACATTCGCGCACATGATAGTTATGACTCACTGACTCTAAAAACTGACTCTGCTTTTGCTATCCTCCCTAATAAACCATGACTTTGCAAGATTATGGTTCTGTAGCATTGTGACGATCAACTACAAAATGTGTTAGACAAATGGCAAAGTAACCTACACTTACCAGTAAACGCAGACACATAGTTCACATACTGTACCAGCTGTAACCAGACACTGCCTAGCAATCTAAAAAATGTAGGCCATGCAAATCTTTGCACTACTCCTGCTCAACTCGAGGAAATTTGAGGTATTGAACCCAGAAATACTAACTACAGAAATGTAGGGAAAGCATGCAGTGCCCAGATATCAGCAATGTTTTTGCATCATACTAGACGCAGGCAGGCGTTCTCAACCCCATGAAAGACAACTTGCATAGTCCCTTCTGAATCGCCCTGAATCTTCCTCACCTTTCCCCCCCTTATCACGCCCCCGGCTGCTGTGATTAACCGGCCCAGAATTACCCGTTTAAAGGGGAAGAATGACAAAATTTGATAATTTATCTATGTTCCTAAATCGTTTTAAGTCATTTTTTGATGGTCTCCCTTATCATTGAGCTCTCTCATTCAGAACAGGGTCAATCTAGCACGATTGCTATATCAATAGATTATATGGGTTTGTGCAAATTAATGTGTTTTAATACATTAAACAATCATTTTCAGATAATATGACTATTAATGCTGAAAACCTTAATTTTGGAGTAGTGGTCGAGTACAGCCATTATTATCACATACTTCTGTGCGCCATTTTTAGATCACAAGTTCTAATCGGGGGTAACACTATATTATGCCGGCAACACAAACTCAGATTTTTCTTTTCAGAATAATAGTGCTCGTTTTAATGCAACAATCATTGCCAGGCGAACAGTGTTTGCCCCTGGCTAGAACCGGCCCTAGCAACGACTGCCAGGAAAATGTCGGGATGCAAAGAAAAACCCATAAGCAACATCAGCTGAAATACAGGTTTCTCTGCAAAAAAGTAGTGTGGGTGTTTCTATATGCACAATAAGGAGATACTTGAACAAAAAGAGGTTGCACTGTTGTGTTTCCAGCGCCAACACCACAAAACAGACTGTTACAATATACCAAATAGCACCTAGACTAGGGTTGTGCAGTAAACCGGTATTGAGAAAGTACAATTGTACCAGAATTTCTAAATACTATACTACCATGTTACATATTTCAATATTCAAGAACATTGCGTTAAGAAAAGCATCTTGATTTTCATTGGAACAAAAGGAGCTAAACGATTGGGCAACATCATATCCAAACGAAAATAAATGCTGTGGCATTAAGGAAGTAGGCATTTCTATTGCCCTGTGAGAATGTGTCTGTGTAGAAATTGTTTTATTTGCTTATTTTTCCTCCAAATTCCCACTACCCCTGCCTTGTCAGTAGCTCCAAAACTCCTCGGACAGTTCTGTGGGATGGCGAGGGGGCGCATATGGTTTATCCAACCTTATGTCGGTGCGCCACCGATTCTTTTCGCACTGTTCATCCAACACGGAAGATCATGTACGAGACCATTACGTTCACCAACTATACTTCCACAATTGTATTTACAGGCACTCGTGCTGCACACAAAGAGTCATTGGAGAGCGACGTGGCAGATTAGGTATCCTGATTTATTTAACCCAAATCCCGGGCAGCGCTGTTCCAATTTGCACTGCCTCGTGCAGGAAGTCTGGGGAAAGTCAGAGAAACCATAGACAGGCTTGAACCACTAACTATCATGACGTAGACTGTCCTGCAATGCAGTGACTTAGCCCCCTACGCCACACGGACCCCTGTCTGTTTAGAAATGAGAGAAAATGGTGGCTTAGTGTGAATAGCAATGGAGCGCAATCGTCCATGTGGAAAATCAGGGTGATCGTTGTAAAATATTAAGTACTTTGCTTACAACCCTAATAATAAAGGGGAAACCCAATACATTGCAGCGCCTGTTTGTGAAAAAGTGTTTTAAAGTTTGTCTCACAAAGGGGGAAAGACAAACTCTCTAAGCATATTTCTGACAACTATGATCTTGTCAGGGACTTAAAAACACAACAGGCATGAAAAGAGATATAGAAAGTGTAAATACAAATATCTTGTCGGTAAAATAATTTCACAGCAATTATATACAACACATTTTAATTTGCACATGAAATAAATCTCAGATTTACTTCACTACCGAGTTCTGATCCGTCGTATTCTTATTTTCCTCTTCACCCAAAGCATTGCCCCAGGAATAAGCGTTTTCCCATTCCGTGAATAATCATAGGATTCTTTATTTGCACAAAATACACAACTATTCAATTATTATTTAAACATTAACTCTTTCGATTGGAAGTATCAACTATAAAACTACCATGTTTATTGTTATAAAGATGTGGTTAGATTACTCCTTAATTCAATTTCTAAATGAGAAGAAATCATTAAATGAATGCCAAATATACATGACCTGACTGGATCAGCAAGTAAAAAGACAAACTAACCCCTGTAGGAAATCCAGGTGTTCCGGTTACACAGAACAGGGACAATGTCAAAAGGTTGGTATCGGAACAACCCTAACCTAGACAAGCCTCAAAAATGCTGGAACAAAGTCATTTGGAGTGATGAGACCAAAATTGATCTTAATGGTCTCAACCATAAACGCTACGTTTCAAGAGGAGTCAACAAGGCCTGTGACAAAAAGTAAACCATCCCTATTTTCACTTAAATCCCATTACAAATAAAATAAATGTGTTTTGCCTGATTACTCATGTTTTCTTTAAAGACTGGGACACATCTTACAAATTCTGCCAGGGTATGTAAACTTGAGCAGGACCGTAAGTATTCACCCCTGAGTCAATACACGGTAGAATCACCTTTGGCTGCAACAGCTGTGAGTCTTTGTTTTTTTGTGATTTCAACCCCCCCATTTTTCTCCACTCCCTATTGGTATTGTCCAATTTTCCCTCTAACACCTCCTTGGAATACTTCTCCAGGGGTATGATGTTTTAAGGATGATGAGCACCGTCTTTACGCACACATAGCATTTTGCGATAAGACCAATATGTTCAATTTTGGTCTCAACAGCCCAGAGAACATTTTTCCACATGTTTGCAATAGCTCCCACGTCTTTAGGCAAACTCCAAATGGGACATTTTCACCCAGCAATGGCATTCTACTCATCACACCTCCATGAAGCTCGGTTTTGTGGAGCAAGCATCGAGGTCATAGTTACACCTTGAAAGGCTTCTCCCATCTCAGCTGCGGATATCTCCAGCACTGTCAGAGTAAACAATTGGTCTCTTGGTTAGTTCTCTTACTAATGCCCTCCTTATTAGCACTTTGTGGCAACTGCTGATGTAAAAAGGGATATATAAAGGTAATTTGACTGACTGATTTGATTGTGTCATATTCTTTACTTCTTTTAGGGATGGGCCAATACCACTTCTTATGGAACAAGTACAAATACAGAGTAGGGCTGTAACAATATGCATATTGCGATCCAATATGCACTCCAGAGCCCGTTCGCCTGGCAACAGTATATAATGCCCGCAACACGAACTCGGATATTTCATTTCAAAATAATAGCGCTCCTCATTTATTATAATAATCATTGTTTGTTCATTTCATAGATAGGTAGTTGGTCCATGTTCATGTGTTGCTACAATTAGTCTATTTTGGGTAACAACAGACTCTAGTGAATGATTTATTAAATGTACTCCTGTTGTTTTACAAGACAATGACAATATATTGAATCAATTTGTGTACAACTTATTTGTTAATGTTTTTAATAATCAGTTATTAGAAACTTGTTAAATGTGGCGTTTTTGCTATAACATACTCTTATTATTTCTTTACACACAATACAATTGAATTTGGTTACAATTCACTAGCTTTACAATTAATTCACAATGTTTATGGCAATGAATTAAAACTAGTGCTATTAGTTTGAAATGAAATATTTGAGTTCGTGTTGCGGGCATTATACACTGTTGCCGGACGAATGGGCTCTGGAGTGCATACTGGATTGCGATACGCATATCGTTACAGCCCTTGTACAGAGTATTTAATTTTGGGTACTTGCCGATACGAGTACTGATACAAGTACTTTTAATAAGTAATTATGCCAAATGTCACATTTATCATGCTAAAATCAGCTATTTCTTAGAGGTTGATCAGCCAATTCAAATATAGAAAAGTAAATCCAGAAGAAATTAATTTAGATTGCAGGTCAAGAATGTGTAATATTAATTACAAATGTCAATAGCTTACATCTCCTTCCCTAATTAGCTCAAATGAGAGAAACACATTTGTGAAAGCGAATGTAATAGCGCATGTTTGTGTTCATATTTGCAATAAGCAAATACATGTTTTGTGTAAGATGAGAATGTCTGTTTGAAGAGACCAAACAGGCGCCATTTTGGGAAAACAGACTCGACTAGTCGAAACACAAACGCCATGCTGCATGAGCTGAACTGTGAATTGGAATCTCCCATGGCAAGAAGTATTTCGGTCATTCACGCAGCTCAATGTGTAAGACTTACAGCTGCCGATGCAAATTAAAATCAAACACAATTTGCTCACAGTTCATCTCACGTAGCACATTGTTCATGGTTCGACTGGTCGAGTCTGTTTTCCCAAGAAGGCGCCTGCCTGTATACACGAACGGTACTGTCTTTTAAACTATCTTTTTAAAAGAACACTCCAGACCCCTAAACACCTCAAAAGCATTGTGATGGTTATGTTTCCAACATGACAGTCACTAAATACACCTTCTCAGTGCGTTCTGTAATTCCCAACTCGGAATGCCCAAAAACCTTCCGTTACATCACTGCAAAAAATGTTTTAAACATAGAGATGCATTCTTTTCACATCCTCATATTTATTTGTCCCATTTTATTTTCCTATCAACCTGATTCCAAGCTGAACTCACATTAAAAACTAACATTTTTTATGTAAAAAAATGTTGCAATGAAGTACCCAAAGGTGTTTGGGCAACTTGCGGTGGCCGATTTGGGAATTTCCAAACGCACCGAGAAGGTGTTTTTAGTGAGTGTCATGTCGGAAACATGAACAGCACAATGATTTTTAGGTGTTTAGGCGTCTGGAGTGTCTGTACACTTATGCTCTCAATGCTTCGGTTTGCATGTAGTTTTTTTACTTCATCCATGCACTCAACTAGCGTTATAAGGTAATGTTAGAAAAATTTGCAGTGGTCTCTTAATTTTTTCCAGAGCTGTATATCATGACTTGATCAGTGTTTTAGTAACCTGCTACTAGCTATATCCCGTTCTAGTAAGGCAATAATAATCCATAGCTACAACCTTACATTGTTTTGCTAGTTGCGATTATTAAGCGTAAGATGTGTTGATGTGCCTCAAAATCCCACCAAAACGTGCTCCGTCGTGAAAAAGGTTGTAAACCACTGAACTAGGGTGACCTGATCTGGCCCTGTGGATCCCCACTGCCTCGCTTGTTTTTGTGTAGAAATAAAAAATCTGCCCCAGAAGAAAGAAAGTGGTTAAAAACAATGGAGGACAGGAGAAGGCTGATGGACAAACAAGACCAACCACCGAAAACAATGAAAGGAGGAGAGCCTGTTTGTGCAAGAGAGATAGAGAGTGTGTGTGAGGGAGAGAACGGCTACGTAAACAATTTTCACATAGAAGAAAACACTGTAATTTTCGCAATTTAGTTAAGCTGATAATTTAAGCCAGAAAAATGTAATTGGAGCAACATTTGGATATCCTATTGTTTCATGAGGGTTCAGAAGAGAAGAGTGAAACTCTATTGACAAGAGAAGTTCAACGGATGTACACGTGTAGGGCGAAGGGGTTGGGAAAGAAACGGGCTGGCTGGTTAAATCTATACCTAGTTGCTAAAATCTGACATGGTTCTATCACATTTGCCGAGCGTACATTACGAGGTCCACAAAGACATAAAAGAAATGCATGCTAGTTGTGGCGGACTTAGTTTGTGTACTCCAAATGGAACATTTGTTCACAATAAGCCTAGACACAGTAAACCACAATAAGCACATGCAGTACATGCCTCTGCTAATTTAACAGATGAACAACCTTAAAGAGGTGTCCTGCAGATGTTTCTAGGTCTGGGATGGAGACAGCCTGCCTGGCCAGAGAAGTAGACAGACAGTGGTGGCCATGCTAAAAGCCTTCACTAGTTGGTTTTCATTCTATTTAAGTGGATCCAGATGCAGCCAGCATAGCTGCCACACATATAGCTTCGCTGCTACAATGTAGACGGATACGTCTCTATGCAAGAATTATAATGTTTATTGATGAGTTATACATTGCTAATGTCTACAGTCTAAGTATTCAAAATGAAATCATGTTACCTACAACAGAACAGAAAGAGAGACAACTTCAAGTTCCTTTTCACAATGACAAATTACTAA
Source organism: Umbra pygmaea (assembly GCA_016801145.1). Lineage (NCBI taxonomy): Eukaryota > Metazoa > Chordata > Actinopteri > Esociformes > Umbridae > Umbra > Umbra pygmaea. The sequence continues at coordinate 39,121 of JACXGM010000197.1, forward strand.
CTTCAAAGAAATCTGGGAGGCCATGGACAAAACTGAATTTCGCGACTGCAGGACTTAATTCGGAGATGCAAGCTTTTCGGGAATATCAAGCTGTGAATGTACCAAATGTAACTACCCTCATTGGTAACAGGTTGTCTGTCCGCAGGGGAACTACAGCTGTGCTCTCTGGGGGGGGGGGGGTGTAAATCAGAGCCCAGGTGAGGGAGGTAGGGAGAACCAGCTCCCACGGTGCATCCTGCCCTGAATGTGCTTTTGCTCCAAAAATCTGGGGGAGGAGCATGACGTGCAGAAGGAGGAAGAGACTAGCATTAGGAAGAGGTGGGGGGGGCACGATGCTGTCACTTTAAATCCTCACTAGTCTGACTGGAGATTGTGTTTTTTCGTCTAAAGGTATTGTTATTGTTCTAACTGCTCCCTAGAGGGCCTCTGCTGCCTGGCCGTTTAGCACAGCTATGATGAAACCTGCTCCTCAGAGCACATTATGAGCAGGGAGGGCTTAAACAAACGTTTGGACCCTGGAGCCTGGCTGCTGGTTAGCAACCCGCCTCTGTGCTCTCCCCCTCGCCAGCTTATGCCAGAGAGGAGTCATACAGAGCAAAGATGAATGAACTATGGAGAGATGAGACCACATTACCAAAGGTAGAATAAAGGCCATTATACATCCACAAACATGCGTACCTGTAGGTGTACATCCTACCAGGAGCAGGAATGGGTGAGGACATTGTTTCCTAAAATAACAACATAATGAAGCAGCCAAACAAAATACACCTCCTGTTTTGGACTCAATCTATCTTACACATGAAACCCTCTGTCCCCACCCAGCAGAAAGCACACATAACTAACATGTTACAACAGAGCCACTTGCCAGGCCTAACATTATATAAATCAAATACAAGATCAAATCCATGCAACCTAACTTAGAAAACCTTGAAATTAGAAATTCCATCTAATAAACCTTATTAAAAGTTGTATTTCTCTTTCGACTCTCCAGGATCCAAGGTGAAAGTGTGACATTTTTAGATTCATGAAAAAATAATTTGGAGACAAGCATCGATCTGATCAGTCACAACTTCCTTCTGAAACTCTTTCAAATGGTGTCCCTGGTATATTTGGTCATATTTTTAATATGTGCAATAGCAAAAAGGTTTTTACAAAGTACTCAGCATACATTTCTAAGTAATTTCACTGATAATATTTATTTACAGGTACGATCTGGGACAGAACAGATTTCTCAAATAAATATATATTTACCATTATAGTATGACTAAATATTATCACATTCACTTGTTTGCGTTGCCATACTTGTCTGATGTAACATGCAACACAACCAAACTTGATGATCGGTGAATTGACTGATAGTTGAAATGATGTCCAATGATGTTGTAAATGAACACCGGTCTGATGAAAATTCTCGTAAATATGCTGAACAAATATTTTGAAAGAGACACTTTAACCCTGCTTTCAGAACAAATTGCAAACAATATGCAAACGTTGTGATAGTATAAAGTGTGGAAATCTGTAACAACAACAAACACATAAAACAGTTTCATGTTCCAACAATGAGAGCGTTCCTGATGATTCATGCCTGTCCTCAGGCCAGATAAAGGCCCATCTTCACTGCAGCCTTGCTGCCTGCATTAGAGAAACTGAAGGACCCCATCCGGAAATTGAGGCCTTTAATGCAAAAAGGAACAAATGTACTGCTCTACCCCGGACGCATGCAAAATCAGCATCTACTCTAATTATTATTGCACTATTGGGACCTTTAGTATTCATATACTAAACAATGTCTAATTATCTATCATTTGTGTTGTCCATTTTTTAATTGGGTTAATGTCAACCTATGAATGTGATGTAGGCACAGGAGACAGAATTTGAATTAAATATGTAACTGTATTCGAAATATTCCAATAAATCAATTAAGTATAATGATTCAGTACTTTGCTTAATATTTAGAATATCAGTTATTTATTTGGCTACAGGTAAGAATGCAGACACATTACTCAATTCTAGCTCACAACTCAGTTTAAATATTTATAATTAAATTATAAATAGGAAAAGGGAAATTTTTAGCTTGTCAGAATTGGCCCTAACCACGATATCAAAGCAAATAGGTAAAATGTATCAAAAGAATTTACCAATAATCAGCACTGATTTCCACAGCTCTCAAAGCTTATTTTACGAACAGGAGAGCAGGAGAGACTGGGAGAAGGAACAGAGAAGGGTGCTTAAGACAGGCACGGAAAACAAATGACAGAGACAGCGCGAAAGACAGAGAGCTGCACTAGTTATTTGAGAGCGGAATGCAGAAGAGGTCACATTCCGGACTCCACTGCTGTGGCTTGCCCTAAGTTCAACTCTCAATAAAAAATACACAATATTGCTCAAGCTACCTTTAGACCAACACTCAGCTTTCACACTAGGCATTTGTGCACATGACTCCAGAGAATCCAGGGTTGAAATGGGGGGGGAGAGACTAAATAGACATACAGAACACTAATGAAGAAAATGTTGGAAATATCCTATCTTATAATGATGCTTGGACAACAAGCTAGGTTAACATCCCAAATACTGACATTTAATATAAATATTCCATTCTGTGCAAATGCATGTTTTTCCAAATTAGTAATTATTTTTCACCAAACGAATTTAATGCACACAAGTTGATTATTTACGTATTCCCACTGTTGACAGCGGTTCAAGTCCGCGGTTACCCTTCCTCTCTGTCTGTCCATACATACCTGTCTCCCTAGCCTCTACTTCTTACAGTCATTAAAATAATAACAATATGTGATGACATTCAAATCAAAACCTGTCATTGCAAAAAAACATCTTAATTCAAAGTTCCTCAGAACAGCTTCACCCTCTTAACTGTATCCACCAACGGGACATAATCTGCTCAATCAGTTGTTGGTTAATAGCACTTTCGAATTGAGAAGGCAACATGACATTTGTGGCAAAATGAAGCTGTATTAATTTTTGGCTCTTAAACCCTAGAGTACATAATGCATCAAAACCTCCCATTGTACAACATACACATTTCATTTAAAGTCATTGATGACAGGAAACTAGGAACTAAGGCTGTCAGTATGTTGGGACACGTAACCATTCGTGGGAGATTCCCATTTGGTCTACATAGACATACCTGCTTTAGCTCATCATCAGCTGGCCTGGGACAAAAGTGGCTTTGCTGACAACTCTTTTCCAGGTGTTAAAACTATGATCAGAGAGTAAAACACTGACTTACCAAAGAGGTGAGCCCAAACAGGGCCAAGAAGGGTGTTAGAATATCTACTGTGGAACCTGTGTACACATTCTGATAACTATGGTGATCAAATATATAGTACTGTGAAAATATCTTTGCTCACTGTGAGATTATGCATACTGGCACATTTCTCACATTGAATTTGAGACAGAAAAGTGTTAGGTGCTTGCAATAATTTAATTTAACAAAAGTTGTGTGTGTTATTGTGAAACAGCATGTTTTTGTTTTGTGTCCCAACATCGACACTTGAAGCAGACAACTATGGTCAGCAGGTGTTTTACTAAATAAAGTATGCAATTCAATCACACAAAATCACAGAGACAATTGCAATTAAAAAATATAAAAGAAAAACATTGGACTTCAAAAAAATGTCCTTCCTAAACACTTGCTCTGTTAAATGTTAAAGCAATATTCCACAGCATTCTAAAAAAGTCAGAGCAAGTTTTTGGCCATAATAAACCAAATATATTTCTAATAAGCACCAAAATTACCTTCTTTTGAACTAAAAAGTAACATGTGGGAATGAGAATATCACTCCAACTTTTCTTGATGTGATTACGTAGGCACATGTAAACGGTGTGGGGTTTAACGCAATGTACTGCGACAATTTCAAAGATTGTACAGAATAACAATTTAAAGAAAATAAAATCAGATACCTGTAAGTGAAATAAAAGTAAAAAGGCGCTAATCTGTGGAAGACAACGGATGCAGAATACCGATATTCTTTTGTTGGTTAAAGAAAAAATGTGTCTCTTAGGAGCCACATTTTTTCTTTAACCAACAAAAGAATATCGTTATTCTGAATATCGGTATTGTGTCTTAGTCAGACACCTGTGAATTCAATCAAGGGTTGTATAGTTGGCAAATGTTTAAAGAAGCTGTTTCCATCTGAAAACTTCAGAAGTAGTCAGCTTGTTGGCTGCACTGTGTATGGCACAAACGTTACACTGTCCATCCCTCAACAAACACTATACACTACAGGGAAGTTTGGTGGTGTCAAGATCATGCTGTAAGGATGCTACTCATCAGCATGGACTGGAAATCTTGGTAAAATTGAAGGAAGAATTACAGTAAGCAAAATACAGGTATATACAAGAAATCCTGCATCGGTCAGAAAAAAAAATGGGGGTAAAGTTTAAAAAATAAAAAAATAAACATATTCATTCATCAAGAGCCCAGTTCTCTAGTCACCATAAAAGGCAGTGTCCGATCAAGACCTTGGTGACGAAGAAGAGGTTACAGATGAGCTTCCCTGAGACAGCTTGAGCCGAAATTATTTGGCTAATCTGATCACACAGGTGAAGATACGGAATGTGGAGGTCCTGGCCTGGCGACACATTGTCTACAGTTGTCAGCCCAGTAGGACTTACTGCCAAACAACATCAGAGTCAGTTTACGGTAAAGAAATGAACATTCAATACTCTGGCAAAAGCTCTGGTGCACATTCCTGCAATCAGCACACCAACTGCACACAACCTCCATACTTGAGACATCGATGGCACTGTTGTGACAGTGGAGCAAATTTAAAAGTGACATTTTATCGTCATCTGCACAAGGTGCCTCTGTCTAATGACATGCTGTTTAATCAGGTTCTTGAGAGTCCTTTCAGGTGGGTGGATTATTTTGGCAAAGGAATCATCAACAGGAACATAAAAATATTTGAGCAGAACATTTGAGAGTAATACAATTTTTCTGAATATGGAAAATGTCTTAGATCTGTCGCTTTAGCATACAGAACATGAGGCCAACAATTCACATGTTGCATTCGTTTTTTTTGTTCAGGATATTTCATATATGTAATCCGCCCCAGAAACATAAATCCTTACAATTTAATCCTCCACTTCATTTGTGGATGACATTTATGTCTTCCTTCAGAGAAATCGGGACAAATAGTGTGGTAATGCTTCAAAGCTATACAGTATATTATTGTGACTGGATATGGGATCACATAATTGCATTTCTAAAATGATTTAAACATGTCATAGGCTATGTAAGATCAATGTAAACAGTATGTAGAGCAGCTACAGATTCATAAAGCATTCTATACAGGCCTATTTCCTGTCTACAAATGCCAGGGCCAGTGTTTCCCTGGATCCACATTGTGGCAACAAGGCCATGGATGAAAGATGTATATTAATTTGAGGGGGTCAATTTCTTTTCTCATTATGTTTACTGACAGAACATTAGGACGCATAGTCTAGGGAGACAAGTACGTAGGGGGAGACAGAGGAAGGGCAGAGACGGTGGCTGAGATGGGGCTCGAACTGCCGTCGCCAGGGCACATGTGGTCAAGAGTCGGAAGCTTAGAACGCTACACTAACTCTAGCATAACATTGATTAGCCACCGGAGGCTCAACAACTGTTTGGGATGATTGGCAAATCACACCGCTAGCTGCCTACTCCCCAACCCCCCACATCATGTCTATAATAGCACCCCGTCTTCAGGACCCACAGGGATCAGAAGGCTTTGGTGTCTAGACTGAACAGATTCCAAAGGTTCCAGCCAAAAGAGAGAGAAAGGGGAAGAGGGTCGACTCCTCCATGGCCAACACAGGACATGCCTAGTGCAGCTGCTGCTTTAGCAAAGATCCCTGGCATAGGACACCAAAGAGTACGGGTGATCATGACAACACTAGTAGGGGGCTGGCTAACCTGAAAATACCCCTCAGGCACAGGGACTGGATACTTATTTGGCTAAAATCAGGAGAACAGGATAACGCAAATTGGTACAACGTAGCCCAGGGTAGATTGGGTAAGTAGTTGAGTGACTCGTGTGCATGTCAGGAGTCTGTGAACCATGGTTGTATAGATGACAAATGTGTAAATCCTCCCACATTTTACTGACTTAAGACTAGGGAATTGGGATGGGAAAAACATAATAATAATAATAATCGATACTGCAATGTATTGCAATACTCTTTTTGCCATTATTAGTATCGATTCTCAAACCCAAAAATCTATATTTTGTAAACAAAGCAGTCAAAAGATTGCCAGAAAATTATAATAAATATGGGCATTTGTCTAGAACACATTCATCCGTCTATATCGTATTGACAAAGTATTTTGTTACATTTCCTGAAAGCGCAAAACCGTGCATTCAGAATAATACACTTCAAGGCAGTTTGTGTGTTTGTCACTGTCTCCCGGCTTTAAGACAGATAATAACGGTGAGAATGCAAACCTCACTATATTCACTTGCATTAGTTTTCAATTAGCTGCACCATTCATTGTGGGTAATACATGCTAAGCAACCACTTGACAACAGAAATGTGATTGGTTGGCCATCTCTTTTTCCCTCAACAAACACTATACACTACAGGGAAGTTTGGTGGTGTCAGCATCATGCTGTGAGGATGCTTCTCATCATCATAGACCGGGCATCCTGGTAAAATTGAGAATAGAATGCACAAAATACATAGATATTCAAGAAAACCTGCAACCACAAAAGCTTACAATGCGCAAAACATTCTCTGGATCGGCTGTGGAAACACATCCCGCACTGTACTTGACCACTCCATGTTGGTGCGGAGCAGCGCGGTCCGCTTTGATGTGGTCAATGGGAAATAGGCAATATTGGTCCAGTGAAGTCCTAGTCTCAATCCCATTGAAAATCTGTGGCACTATTTGAAAATCTTGATTGACAAAGCAGTTGAACCACCCTACACATCCTGTACCAAATCTAAGAAGATAAATAGACCAAAATCATAAAACCATAAAACCAATGTCAACTGACCATAAAAGATTATGAGTTTCATGTTTTTGTAGGAATTGGTCAGGGGTCTGAACACTATTTCAATGCAATGTACAGTTAGGTCCGGAAATAATTGGACACTGACAAGTTGTTATTTTGGCTGTTAACCAAAATATATAAATTAATGAATATGGGCTTAAAGTGTGCATTACCTCAGCTTTAATTTGAGGGTATTCACATCCAAGTTGGATGGATGGTATAGGAATTAAAGACCTTTAATATGTAGCCCTCTCTCTGTAAAGGGATCAAAAGTAATTGGACAATTGACTCAAAAGCTGTTTCCTGGACAGGTGTGGGCAGGAACATGAGGAGTGGCCAAATCAACAGTTTGGTACATTCTGAGAAAAAATGAATGCACTGGTGAGCTCTGCAACACAAAACAGCCTGGACGTCCATGGAAGAAAACAGTGGTGAATGATCATAGGTTCCTTTCCATAGTAAAGACAAACCCCTTCACAACATCCCGCCAAGTGAAGGACACTCTCCAGGAAGTAGAAATATCATTATCCAAGTTTACCATAAAGAGAAGACTTCACAAGAGTAAAGTGGGTTCACCACAAGGTGCAAACCATTCATAAGACTCAAGAATAAAAAGTCCAGATTAGACTTTGCCAAACAACACCTACAAAAGCCAGCCCAGTTCTGGAGCAGCATTCTTTAAACAGATGAAACTAGAGTTGCAACTGATGATTATATTGATAATCGAGTAAATCTGTTATTTTTTCAATTAATCGATGAATTGAAAATATCACTAAAAATAGAATTATTAAAATAACTAAATGTTATTCTAAATTTACAATTTTTATACAAATAACAGACCTAAATGAATGAGCAAAAGATAGGGTAATTTCTTTAGTAAAGTGCAAACATTTTTTATTTTTTACCTTGCTTAGACAGTCCTGAGATGGTAAAATAATTGTGTCTACAAAACAATTATAGAAACAGCTTTTATAGAACATAGTTGTAAATAACAAAATGTATGATTTAGTCCTAAAGACAAGATATGCCTGTCTCTAGTAATTTTGTCTAGTAATTTTATGTATTTTACCTGTTTAAGCCTATTTTGACTTATTTCCAGTTTTTGATTAAAAAGGCTTTAATTTTAAAAAGTATAAAAAACGATAAATGTAAATAAACATAGTGAAACGTTTAACAAATTAGCATCCCCCGAAGAGGCACAAGGTTAGCATCTGTTTTAATAATGTAATAGTAAGATGTGGTTTGTTTTAAATTAGTTTTGCACAACGAATCTTTGTTTGTTTACTTGAGCTCTACCAAGAAGTAAGGTTGATATACAGTAACTCTACCGCTTCTGCTCTACCACAGACATTTGCAATTTAGTTAAATGCACTCGTCGTGCAATTTGAAGTGAATTTGACTTCGGTCAGACAGGTTTCAAATGTTTTTTCCATGCAGCGTACAACAACATAGACCCAACAAATCGATGGAATGAAATTAGTTGCTAACTTTTTGAATAATCGATTTTTATTGATTTCATCGATTCGTTGAAGCAGCCTTAGATGAAACTAAGCTCGTCCTGTACCAGAATAATGGGAAGAAAGTAGTATGGAGAAGGCCTGGAACGGCTCATGATCTGAAGCATACCACATCTGTGACTATACGATGGAGGCAGTGTGATGGCATGGGCTTGCATGGCTCAGAATGACACTGGGTCACTAATGTTTATTGATAATGTTACAGAAGACATAAGCAGCCGGATGATTTCTGAAGTGTGTAGGGATATATTGTCTACTCAGATTCAGCCTAATTCAGCAAAGATGATTGGACAGTGTTTAACTTTACAGATGGACAATGAAACAATAAATACTGCAAAAGCAACAGGAGTTTAAGGCAAAGAAGTGGAATATTCTGCAATGGCCAGTGTTTATCACCTGATCTCAACCCGATCAAGCAGGCATTTCACTTGCTAAAGACAAAACTTAAGGTAGAAAGACCCACGAACAAACAAAAACTGAAGACAGCTGCAGTAAAGGCCTGTTTATATTTGTTTTAATGCAAGGAAAGAGAAAAGAGCACCTGATCTGACCTGTAGACATTTCACAGCACAGCACTTCCATTTCCTAAAACCCTGCAAAACCACACGGCAGGCAGCCATCATGCCCTGGTTTAAGAACACTTTCAAGGAAAAACATGAACATGTGGGGATTATTCATTCACAATATTAGACACAGTCTTGCATGTGCCGGTAGCTGTGAAGTTCTTAAGTTGTAAAAGCCAAGTGCACATGGTACAATCCACAGTGGTGCAGAGATAGGACAGGTCTTTGCTTGCCCCACTCTACTTCTTTCCCTCAGGTATAGGTCTAAACTTGCCCAGTGAGAAGCTTTGTGTAGGTAAGCATCTCACTAGCACGCACAGGCTCCCCCAGAAGAACTCCATGGCATGTGAGGGACATTGCCATCCTATAAACACATGACTCACATCACTTCAGAACTCACACAACTCAGAAGAGGAAGGAGAATAGGCTATATGCACAGCTCCAATACTTCCTGAATTTAAGGCAGCTAATTTGTTTCCTGTTTCACATTATTGGACAAACTGATTAATCCACCTGTGTTTGACCATTGTGACAAACATGGATTAATCATTTTGTCCAATAATGTAAGACAGGAAACAAAGGAGCTGCCTTAATTTCAGGAAATCGTGGAGCTGTGCATATAACCAGCTCCTCATCTGACAGAGGCAAATATATTATAAAGGTTATTTCTATCCAACACTTGTCTATCACAACAAATCGGCTACACCACGTATGTTCCACTGCCATCTACATTAAGTTATGGCAAATTCTACCTGCACAATAAATAAATAAACTATCCATTTGCATTCAAAAGATAAAAAGAACATGCATGTCTTCCTTGGACGCTGCTGTCAGCTCACAGTGAATTTGAAGTAAGCTCTTCTTTATCAGGACGTGCATAAGGAAAATGGAGCAGCATGACTGTAAGGGCTGTCCTCAAGTGAAGAAACAAACCCAGTCACAGGTTCACGACTGCAAGGGCTGTCCTTAAGTGAAGAAACATAATCCCAGACACGAGATTACGACTGTAAGGGCTGTCCTCATGTGAAGAAACATAAACCCAGTCACGAGTTTACGACTGTAAGGGCTGTCCTCAAGTGAAGAAACATAAACCCAGTCACGAGTTTACGACTGTAAGGGCTGTCCTCAAGTGAAGAACTATAAACCCAGTCACGAGTTTACGACTGTAAGGGCTGTCCTCAAGTGAAAAAACAAACTCAGTCACGGGTTCACAACTGTAAGAGCTGTCCTGAAGTGAAAAAACAAACCCAGTCATGAACAGACTCCGCTGAACTGGGATTGTGGTAATATTTAGTGCAATACTGATTTTCAAATTCTAGGGAATCCTTAAGGGTTTACCAAAATGAAATAAAGAATGAATGACGTACATATACAGTACATTCACAGGAAAAGTAACAATCATTAGTATTTCAAGATATCATCCCAATTAAATCCTATTACGGAATATCAATATAACTGTCCCTGATAGTCCTGCTCATAACCAAGAACTCCACAAATTCTGTTTGTGCCCCAAAATATTTAGGCTGTTCTAGAGAAAAAGAGATGGTTCTGGACAGATATACCTAATAGCCTAGTTACTGTTAGCTTAGACATCAATGTTGCCTTTAATTTTTACCTTTAGTTTGTTTTTTACCAATTCTTAACAACACACGTTTGCATAATCTTCAGCTCAAGTTTGAAAACTGTAAGCACAAATCACAAAAAACTGCACACAGCAATCAAAATCATGTACTGATAGCTCAAAACGAGTCTGCTACAAATGAGAAACATATCAAAAGAATCCAATTTAATGAAAACTAATATGTAATATTCAAAACACTCTTATTAACACCTTTCCTGCTGGCCAAAGTAGATGTAAACCTATTTAACATTTCTTATGTCGGTAAACAGACATTTTTATTTTGAAATGTCCGAATGATGGGCGTTCTGCAGGATTAGTTAGGTTACTTTTTAAATTTAACACATTACAGTTACCAGTTACCCACCCATGAATGTAATCAGTAATGTAAATTCTGGACTACCCAAACTCAGTAACATAATCTGATTACTTTTCATTACTTACTACTTACCTTACAAATTTAGTTTATCACCAGTTCAATGGCATAGCAGGATGTTTGTTTACATTACCTGGTTTAAGACAAAATCAAAAAACAAATTCTGTGGCATCAAACATTCTTGCAATTGGCTAGGTCGTACAGTAGCACTACAAAATAAATAAAAAGGTCACCCCAATTTATGTCAATGAGGGCATCATAGGTGTACTAATGGCAAGTGGTAGGGTACCAACAGAAAAAAGACATAGCGGGTCCAAAAATGTCTGTTGATATAATGTACAATTTTATGAAATCATTTGTATTTATTGTTTGACAAATGCATACAGCACATTTTGAAAATTTACCACCAACAACTGCAATTTGGGAACCAGAATCCAATTATGTAATTCACTTATAATGGCGACTAGATGACAGAGATAATCCAACACAATTTACATAGTTATTTATTATATCTGAAGCTGTTATACAGAACACCTACATTAATTAATACATTTTTCAACAGAAAATCGACTTCCAAATCAACTTCTAAATGTATCCTCAGTTTTTTTCTAAAGTATCTGTATTGATACTACAAATTTATTGTCAGTAACGTAATTGATTAAAGAAAAAAATATTTATCAGCTGTGGTTGGTGGATCGTAATTGGGGACGCCGGGCTCGCATTACCGTCTGGACTGGGGGAAACTGAACGGTATCACAGAATGGGTTTGATGCGCTACACAACGTTCCATTCACTCCGTGTTATGGTGAAACAGATAAGATCGAGCTGAACTCTGTCCAGCCACTCTCAAAATCAAATCGTGGTTGACGACATGGACCACAACAGTCGCCGGGATATCATCAGAGTTTACGTTCCATGTTCATCACTCTGCCAAGTATGCTTAAATGGTTCACCAAACATAGAAGTATTTACCTGAGGTCTTTTCATCCATACCAAAGCTCTGATAGCAAAGTGAACACTAATGCGTTTGTTGTCTGCACATGTGAATGGAGGGGGTAATCAGTTGGTAACTGAGATTCTCTTGTTGAACAGGGCTGCCTTTCATTTTCAAGCTATTTTTGCTGTGAACGTTGTGCCAAAGGTAAAGAATTGTGTGGTGTGTTTTGCCAAATGTTTGGTTTAAATGATGCAATCTGAGTGTACAGCAAAAAATAGTAGTAAAGAGATTGTAAATGTTTCCTCTGGAGTTACAGAATTGGGTCACTCTGCCTCAAGTCGATTGAAACATTATTTTCAATAGCACCCAGGCCAAACGCATTATTAACACAAAACAATTATATTAACAGAAAACCACAATGTACATTAAACGAAAATGTAAAATTACAGATAAGCTGCAATTATCCTCTGAGGGAATTTCTATTTAGACTAGAAAAACAGAAAAGCTTTTTAAACTGACGATCTACCACAAAAAAACTAAGTTCAATATTGCTGGTGTAACAGTCTTGAACCACACTTTCCACACTGGTTTCAAACAGCGATCCTTAGAACACAATAACTGACACAACAAGCATTGTTAACATCATGCTGAGCAAGCGTCCATTACTTCAATGTTTCAAAATGACATACAGTATCTCACAAACATGAGTACACCCCTCACATTTTTGTAAATATGCTGTGCCCTCAAAATAACTCAACACACAGCCATTAAGGTCTAAACCGCTGGCAACAAAAGTAAGTACACCCCTAAGTGAAAATGTCAAAATTGGGCCCAAAGTGTGAATATTTTGTGTGGCCACCATTATTTTCCAGCATTGCCTTAACCCTCTTGGGCTTGGAGTTCCCCAGAGCTTCATAGATTGCCACTGGAGTCCTCTTTCACTCCACTATGATGACATCACAAAGCTGGTGGATGTTAGTGAGCTTGCGCTCCTCCACCCTCCGTTTGAAGATGCCCCACAGATGCTCAGTAGGGTTTAGGTCTGGAGACATGCTTGGCCAGTCCATCACCTTTACCCTCAGCTTCTTTAGCAAGGTCGTCTTGGAGGTGTGTTTGGGTTTGTTATCATGTTGGAATACTGCCTTGAGGCCCAGTCTCCAAAGGGAGGGGATCATGCTCTGCTTCAGTATGTCACAGTACATGTTGGCATTCATGGTTCCCTCAATGAACTGTAGCTCCTCAGTGCCGCCAGCACTCATGCAGGCCCCGACCATGACACTCCCACCACCATGCTTGACAGTAGGCTTGATACACTTGTCTTTGTACTGTACTCCTTACATGGTTGCCGCCACACACGCTTGACACCATCTGAACCAAATATGTTTATCTGGGTCTCATCACCCCCCCCACATGTGCACTACCTTTCCATATCTGATCCATTACTGTGGCACTCTGCCAAATAAGCACCTGTGTATATACTGACTTGAACAGTATTTATTTTATTTTAAATATATTATTTATCAACTGTTATTTGCACTGCTACCATTTGCACAGTAAATTGTCTTACTAATGTTAACTTATTACATTGTATTTGCCTGCTATGTATACTAATTCGATCTACCTCAAAACCTAAGATTTCTTTGCACTAATTGTAAATGTACTTACATCTACCTCGTTCAATTTCGACTGTATTTTTTTATCTTTCATCTTTACTGTACCCTTTGTGTAATTCTTGTGTATTTGTATTTGTGCAACTCTGTCTGTACTTGCACCTTTTTGCTTTATCTTTGCCAGGTCACCTTTTAAATGAGAAATTGTTCTCACTGTGCCCACCTGGTTAAATAAAGGTTAAATAAAATAAAAAATAAAAATAAAATCAGACCACAGGACATGGTTCCAGTTACCCATGTCCTTAACTTGTCTTCAGCTAAATGTTTGGGGGTTTTCTTTCATCTTTAGAAAAGGCTTCCTTCTTGATTGACAGCCATGCAGACCAATCTGATGCAGTGTATGGCATATTGTCTGAGCACTGACAGACTGACCCCCCACCCCTTCATCCTCTGCAGCAATGCTGGAAGCACTCATTCATCTATTTCCCAAAGATAACCTCTGGAAATTGCGCTGAGCACGTTCACTTAACTTCTTTGGTCGACCATTGGGAGGCCTGTTCTAAGTGGAACCTGTCCTGCCCAGTTTCAGGGTCTTTGTAATATTCTTATAGCCTAGGCCAGTGGTCCTCAAACCCTTCCATGGTGGGCCTAGTGTATACTGGTTTTTGGTCTTTCCCTTCAATTAGAGCATAATTAGGACCTGGACTGCCAGGTGAGGGGAGATCCTAACCAATTAGTGAGCTACTCCATCAGGCTTTTACAAGGTAAAAGAAAAAACCTGCATACACTAGGCCCTCCATGGAAGGGTTTGAGGACCCCTGGCCTAGGCCATCTTTATGTAGAGCTACAATTATTTTTTTCAGATCAGAGAGTTCTTTGCCATGAGGTGCCATGTTGAACTTCCAGTGACCAGTATGAGGGAGCGTGAAAACGATAACACCAAATTTAACACACCTGCTCCTCATTCACACATTTTACATTTTAATCATTTAGCAGACACTGTTATCAAGAGTGACTTACAGTGAGTGCATACAGAAATTAATAGTAATAGCATTGAAGTGAATAGGCAAAAACAGTGTTAGAGAAGGATCATACAGACAAAAACATTTAAAGGTAACAGAAATGGAATACAACTAATTTAAGTACTAAGGTTTTCAAATGTTTCCTGAAGATGGGTAGAGACTGCTGTTCTAGCATCCAGTGGAAGCTGGATCCTCCATTGAAGAGCCAGGACGGAGGAGAGTTTTGACTGCTTGGATTTGGAGGTGACCTCCTGAGATGTCCTGAGACCGTGTAACACTAACGAGTCACGTGACACCGGGGAGGGAAAATGGCTAATTGGGCCCAATTTTGAGGGGACAGCAAATTTACACTGTTATACAAGCTGTACACTCACTACTTTATATTGTAGCAAAGTGTCATTTTTCTCAGTGTTGTCACATGAAAAGTTAATCATATATTTACAAAAATGGGAGGGGTGTACTGATATTTTGTGAGATACTGTAACTGATTGAAACGCTATCCAGCTAACTAGCCACATCATACCTGTTACACTGACATCCTAAAATAAAATTCAACTATTTGTTATATAATTTGTTTGAATTTATTTAAATTAGATCATATGCTTATGACATAGGCTATAAAGAAATATGCTGAAGCACAGGGTTACTCACCTACTATTAACTTATTGGGCTAATCAGACAGATCTGAAATCTGACAATTGACCTATTTAGCAGCATCAT
This sequence comes from Umbra pygmaea, assembly GCA_016801145.1. Lineage (NCBI taxonomy): Eukaryota > Metazoa > Chordata > Actinopteri > Esociformes > Umbridae > Umbra > Umbra pygmaea. Next base: position 54,479 of record JACXGM010000197.1, read on the forward strand.
TATACATTTTATGTCCCTAAACATCCCACCACAGAAACACCTGCATGTCAGTTGTTCTCCCTAACAAATTCCTGGTTGTTTGGTACAGGTTACCCTCCATTTGGCCATTCAGCCCCATACTTCCTTATTCATTCACAGTTGCAGAGCATCAGTGCTGATCTGTGTTGCTTCTAAAAACTTTAGTTTTATGGAAGCAACATTTGTTGCATAATTCATGCAAACTCACTGGTGGGCACCGATATATATGAAATTCAATGAGGTCTTACTTCGATACCACAATGACAAAAGCATGTTGTGATTGTGAAACCAAGTCACAATAGAAGAGAACACTGGGGAATATGAGTAAATAGGTACTGCACAGCAAAGGGCACAGAAACAGTGTCCTTACCATGCACAGCAAAAGGTACAGAAACAGTGTCCTTACCATGCACAACAAAAGGTACAGAAACAGTGTCCTTACCATGCACAGCAAAAGGTACAGAAACAGTGTCCTTACCATGCACAGCAAAAGGTACAGAAACAGTGTCCTTACCATGCACAACAAAAGGTACAGAAACAGTGTCCTTACCATGCACAACAAAAGGTACAGAAACAGTGTCCTTACCATGCACAACAAAAGGTACAGAAACAGTGTCCTTACCATGCACAACAAAAGGTACAGAAACAGTGTCCTTACCATGCACAACAAAGACATTACAGTGGTGGGCTCCATGTCGTGATGACTCCCTTTTCCCTCCCTTGATGAAGTGCAGTGCCGGCAGACTCGGTCGCCTTTGGTCGCCAACAAACTTCCCCGGCTGCTGCCCCATAAGGGCAGTGTGCCAGGCCACAGTCGGGTCCCCAAACCGGGCTCTCTCAATGCCTGGGTTTGGGGCACTTGGTGGGCAGGAGATGGAAAGCAGGGACCCCCTTGGTTTAGGTGAAATTCCGTTATCAGTGGGATCTGTCCTGGTGTGACAGTGACTGAAATGTGGGGCAGGCAGAAAAGGCTCAATTCTGCTTTCTCCAGCAGACGCCAATCTAGGAGTTTTGAATGGCGTAGGTAAATGAAGCGACAAATAGGTCGACCGGACCTTCTCACTCCGATTACTGTCTCTGTATCTTGCATCGACTGCTTAGGTGGAGTCTGTAAGTGTTAGATGAAATCAGATCTAATAGCACTTTGTGTTTTACTTGACAGAAGATCAATTGAGATTCTACAAGAGATGAAAGCAGTAACATAGCAGGATACTGGAGGCAACTTTCTGAAGATCAGCAGCTCCTTGGGCTAATTATGATGACCTGTTCATCCTGGATGGAGTTGTGGGGTACTGATCAAAGCTACTTTTGGGCACCATCAACATTTTTGCTCTAAAGAAATTATGACTATGGAACAGCTGAGAAGCTACTATTTAAGATGCTTAATTAAGGTTTAATGCAGAACATTTAGTACATTTACCATTTGTGGTGCAAACCTTAGTTCCATATTTGGTAAAATGTGTGTCCATAGTAAGCAACCATGGCTAACAGGTATAGGCAAACATTCTGGTGATTACAAAGGCAAGTCAAACACCTGCTTAGTCAAATAATGGCTACTCTGTTATATAACAGATTTGATCATGTCAATACTGTCCATGGCCCTGTAGCTACTTCTTGAATGCCATGTAACATTCTTAATGACTCTTCCATTTAACAAACGTATTGATATTTTGCACCAATAAACTCATTGGACATGCCTTATCATACTGTATATTTTCAATTTAATATGGGTTTTCTTGTCATCTGTGTCCATCTCTTTAGGCTAAGACGTTAGCAACGACACTGGCTAAAATGTATGTACTGTAAACCATGGAAAACTTAACTAATCAGCTAGCAAGTTAGCATAACTCAGATGATTGCTAATGGTGGTAGCAGAAAGGTCATTTAAATTGTTTATATACTGTATATGATGTATATTACAACAATCTGACAACTCCAGAATGCTTGTTTAGGAGTTTTGAATACGCACAAGAGGTTGTAGAAAACTTAGTTGTAATGTTCCAAGGTGCAATCACCGATTGAGTTAGCTATAGTTTGTGTTGGTATGTAGCAAAACCCTGCAAATGCACATCGACAGTCAACAACTAGTTGGGTAACTATAACCAGTGAAAGTTTCGTATTGACTACATGTCTCTTTTGGGTCAGCATTCGCAAAATGAACATAGAATTAGCGCAATGCCCACCCGACCCTTGGTATTCAACACACTTCAAACTTCCGTGTCCAGTCTTGCCGTTTTGCGCTGAACTTCTCCGTGTGCTGTCTGTCTGTACACCCCGGACCAGGCACTTAACCAGCGCGCAGACTCCAAACTTTGTGCCAGCCAGCTTGTTGCCAGGGCGTTCTCCCAGGTCCTTTTAAACATGTGCAAGTAACAAGTTCGTCGTTGCTATCTCTCTGGTTTACATACTTTTTCATTGCTCTTTCGTTAAAATAGGAGCAATGAAAGTTGGTGAAATAGTCGTCGATGAAGCCGCCATATTTCCGTAAGCAAGGTGGTTTACTGAAATCCGGGGGTGGGGATATGTGTTTACGTCAGAGCATGCGTGCATGCGTGGACTAGATGGGGCCCTTATAACCAACAGACCCCACTCTTCTGTTGAGTCATCTTCTGATGAGACAAACTTGAACCATCTGTATGATTCAAGTGGGATATAAACATGTATAAATCTGTACACATCCTATAAGATAAGGTAAAAAATACCCTGTAGGACTTGTAAACTGAAATAAAAACCCTGGTCCTTGAGATTTTATCTCCTAGAAAAATGTAAACCCCATTTACCTTTACAACATTATTGTGTAATTTGCTATACAAGACATTAAAAAGTGCTATACAGCAGGTTTTAATTTAAAGTCAATGTCATGTCCAATTTCCCTGAACGTGACACTGAGTTGAAAGATGACTTGTGGCCCTCTCAGGTGCTTTACCCACGCTTGTTATCAAGTCGTCTGAATGTTATCAAACTGCTCAACTCGGAAGCAAGCCACACATATACCATGCAAAATAAATATTCGCCAAGTATACAACGATGGTTGAACTCACAGATTTGCACAAGAATGAGGTGACAAGGTAAGTGTGTCCAACTAGAGATTAATCTTTTAATCATATTATTATATGCCTTGGAAAAACAGCCAAAATGGCAATTTTGACTCTACTGTATTTTCACAACAAACCTCAATCCAATCTCAGCTATACTCGTCTATGCTTGATCAATCTGTGTTCTACCTTCTCTAGTTATATAATCATAACAGAATATGAATTCTGAACATACAAGACCATTAACCATTAAAACATCACGTTTTTAATTACCGGAGAAATGCCACTGACATACTTTTCAATATCTAAACCAAGTTTATTCTGCTGATGGACAAACTTAAAACACTCCTTGCTAGAATGTTACTGATGCTCTTTTTTTCCCATAACCACTTTGCCTGTTACAGTATATCCATCCCCCTAAGCAATTGAGGTTGAAAAGACGTCTTCGTGGTTAAAAAAGATGTTGAATAGACGTTAAAAAGATGTCTTTCAAAATATTTTGCTCAGTGGGATATATTCACCCCAAAGTGTTTTTACTAACATCTGGACTCTACTTTCAATTCAAAGGTTCCAAATAAATTGAATAAGTATAAATGTAACACTGGATGATAGTTCAGTTCCATTTAAAAATGTTACCTGCATACAGATAATATTACTAAGAGAACTATTAGTATAACTTAACCACATATTGCTAAACTAGACCTTGGTTTTGAACAAGCCAGAGTGAAGAGTAGGTTGCGAAAGTGTTCAACTCCGTCTCAGCTCCCTGTGGAGTTTAACTTGGGGTGAAAATACTTTTTTTTGGTGAGTGTTCTAGCACTGGGGCAATAGAATGGACATTTGATGAATTTGATTACCCTGGAGTAAGGTTTGGTAAGAGTAAGGCATGCAGTAGAGTTTGACACATGAAGCAATATTTTAGGATGGCTTGCAAATGTTCATCTTAGTAAAGAAGTTGCAAACAAAATAAAAGTAGGAAAATACTTTAATGGACATACTGTAGAAAGCTTAAGATTCCACCACACATATCTCCAATATCCTCAGTGCTTTCTTCTTAAAAGGTAACGAACTGGGAAACCTTTAAAAATTCACCGTTCTTGACAATGTTAATATCAAGGTTTCACATATTTATAAGTAAAGTCATTAATAGCTTTCAGTATTTATTTTTTTTACAATGATTTTTATACAAAAGTATGACATAGTCAACAGTAAATGTGTCAAGTAAACAATCACTAAGCCATGAGAAACCAACAGAGTCCTGAGAAATACGAAACTATTCTCAAGCAGGAATTCCAAAACATCGCTTTCTGTTGAGAAACAGTTTCACTTCAAAAACTAAACAGGAGTGAAATGCTGATCCTGGAACAGCTATAAGTTTAGAAAAGGGATGTGCAGGTCACCGGTGTCTTCAGGTTAGTTCAAATGTTGGGCTTGGGTTTAGTTCATAACATGATTACGTTCTTGCTATATATACTTGGAATGCAAAGAACAAACACTTTCCATTGTAATAAGGTCACAGGTCAGATCTAATAGCTTAACCTTCTTGTTCCATCAGTTTCTGCCGTGTCACCATAACAACCTCCTCCATCACTTCGGGTTTTAAGATGTCCTTGATCTTGAAAAAGAGAAAGAAAAAAACATAATTGAACACTTTTGGGGAAACAGCGCCAGGTGACGGGATGATTATATAATGGAAGTTAGCTATCATTGATGGCAACAATGTCAAAAAAAATGTTTGTTTTATTACAAAAGTTGACTCACACTGTTAGCTGGCTAAAATGACAAATGTTTATTTCGATATTTCGCTATTGCCATAGGCCATAGTCTATGTTCAAAACCGATGTGGTAGGCTAGTTAAAATAATGCCAGAGAACAAATGTAAATTAATTGTAGATAGAGCTGAGTACACCAATAAACACGAAATTGGCCGTATTATATTTAACAGATTATCCTTTTTTTGAATAACAATGAATTCATGGGCCTAATAACATTCCATTTTAGAAAGTATTTTTGCAAAATAGCTTAATATTGGGAGAGGGATAGTCAGACATATGTCAAAGTGAGTCGCTTCAGGTTCCGTCACAAACAACTTTATTTACAAGAGATTTGAAGAATAATACTAAACTACATTTTATAGTACGACAACATAATGATATCAAAACCGACATTTTATTCTTTATTATAACTTGACTCGCTCCGCTGGGTCTGGCAGCACACCATTGCATTAGTGAGCAATACGCTGGATAAAATGACAATGCCATATTGTTTTGCAATGCAAAAGAAAAATCTTACAACATTGTAGAATGAGCCACTAAACAGCATAATTAATACCTACAGTTTAATTGTTGGTATAATTCAAGGGTGAAGGAGCCAAGGGGGGTGAGAGGGACATGTCCCCGCAATGTCAGAGGTAGGTAATGTGCCCCCCCCCATAATAAGAACATTTTGCAAAAAATATATTATGCGTCCTCCCAATATCAAACTCGCTCCTACGCCCTTGGTTTCAGTTATGGGTTATATAGTTAAAGAAAATAGCAAAACAACTGCAAGATAGATGCATGTAATAGGGAGTTGAAACAAACCTTCTTGCCATGCCTCCAACACACGGGCGCTCATTGGTGGATTCCTGCCACTAAAATGCCCCTCATCAATACCCAGACATCTCGTTATTATGCACAACTGATACCCACTGTCAATATCATTGTGTATATAGCCCCCTCTGTCCCCCCCTTGTGTTCGTCATTGTCATTATATTCTCTATATCAAGGTTTACATGCTGTTGAACGCTTCTTTCGAGTAGGCAACTTTATGAGTTTTGGTGCTCTATTTTGTGTGCTTTCACGCTGCATTCGTAGCGGACAGAGTGTACGCCACTTCCATGGATTAAAATAACAATTAAAACATCCATCAACGATGTTTGGACTGGTTTTTCTGACGACGTACAAATCCAGACATCGCCCAGCTCTATGGGGAAATGCATTTAGATCTTCTTGTGTCATGCAGATTTGTTTAGAAGTAAACCACTTTTTTTTAAGTAGTTAACTTTAGATTAATACAGACAATATAGCCTAATCCTTATGCATTCACATCTTGTTTAGTTATAAATAGTTGTTTTGTAGATGAGAAATAAAGAGCAGGCACATTTCCAAAAAATATAACGTATAGCCGCAACCGGGGATCAAATGGCGACTCTCAGATTCAAAGACTGTCACCCTTCAGTTGAAAATATATATTGTATAGCAGCACCTACCTATAATAAATAATACATCTGCAATGCTACAGATGAGCTAAAGCAGACTGGCTTGCACTGAGCACATTTTAAATAAGAAAATGCAAAAATACTTACTGATTTTCTAAGTTTCAGTGTAAATATGAAAATGTCATTTGACGTCAATAAGACACGTCTTCACGGGAGACCGTTCCACTCTGCCCTCAAAACCCATCGTTGGGGGAAAAACAATAACTCCATAATCTTTGTAAAACCTTTGAAGTCTAACAAAACTAACTATAAATGCAATGTCAACATCGTCTTTATACAAATTACTTAGATGGTTGAAGATTGTGTGTAAACAAAATGTCTTGCTCCCAGTGCATTCTTAAAGGCTTATCATACTAATGATGGAACGGTCTGCTTCCACAGATCCTCTTTCCTATCAGTGCAGACAGTGTTACCTGGTGTGGCATTGATGACTCGTAGCAGTAGAGCACGCTGGTATCGTACAGCATCACCTTGTGTGCACTCAGGGCCAGCAAGCAGTTCCTCAACCGTGAGATCACTTCCCGATCTGAGAGAGAGACAGGCTGAAATGACAAGTAGAAGTTATAGCAAGGTGAGTAGAAAGATGACAGTGAAAAAGTAAAACAGAAGGGTCGGGGTAGACAATAACAATATAGTAAACAGTTAGGACTTGTTGAAAAATAATCTCATCATCATCATATCTACAGTACATAGAAGCATGTTTTTGTGTAAACAGTGTGACCCCATGCAGTTCTCACTTCCAGACTTGTGTAGTATCCTCCTGCCTCCTCATCCTGATGTCCTGGGGTGGGGTAAAGCCACACAAAGCCATTGTTGCCCAGGATGATAGATGTCCCACAGGGCAGGTTGTGGAAGTGGGTTTTCTGTCTCTTAATCAGAGATGGAGATAGCTGAATAAGAACTCCCTGTCCCAGCTGTACATGGAAAATATTAAACACAGGTAAAGGGGTGAATTAAAATAACAATTCTTCATGGCATAGAAGATTCACGCTTGTCTTTTTCCTATCAAAATCATCAGTTTTGAACAGTTTTTGTAATTGAAATATGTCATTGTTTCAGGTTCGAATCCATAAAATGTTCTCTTCACTTTTTTCTGAGTATTTCACAAACACACATTGAACAAATGGTGTTGATTTACTTCTATACCAGGTAATGACAAGTCTCTAGATCCAGCCGCATTGGCAACACATCAATGGCATTTTGCTCACAGTGCCAAGCCAGGGTGAGAAACCAATAGGCTAATATCACAAGCCATGACAACACTATGAAACACTGTATTTCTACAAATAATGCATATGTAATGTTCTGCAGATGACTATCAATTCTAAACTTCAGTACGACCACATGTAGCACCTTTATATAAAATACATATAATAATCATACCTTTCCATACTTTAAACTGCGAGTGTGAAGAGAGAGAGCGCCGTCAGAGAAAACAGACTGTACCTCTGCCTAAAAATAGACATGTCAAGGAGAAATCTGACCAGTCACAAAATAAAGTGCATAAACAACAAAGCACAGTAATGTCAACAAAAGAATCTCAGCACAAAGACAGAAAAGGACCCAGGTGGTGGGTGATTTGGGTCAGAGGATACACTAATGAGGTCACCCTCCAGAAGATAATCTCTCATGGCGAGCTCATCTTCAGCTGATCGTCTCCTCTAAAGACAGATACAGGGAAATGGTTTGATGGGAAAAGACAATTGTGTAAATAAATATTAGGTAAAGAGGTTTCTCTAAATGTGTAACAATATGCATGCACTGGGTTTTTAAAGACACATCACATATTAAGTGAAACATTGAAAATGCCAGCTTTCTTTACTCACCAGCTCTCCTCCAGGCAGATTGACAGATGACAGCAGCAAAACGGAGTCCAGTCTGGAGTTTGTCTCCACCTTCCACCGCTTCTGTTGTACCTACAAACAACATACAGACACCAGATAAACACTAAGATTCAAACTGGAAACTACTAGGTTGAAGGCATTTACAACCACCTCAAACAGAAAGAAAACCTACCTCTGTGACCCTTCCAACCACCACATCTCCCACTTCCCCGTTGAACCTGGAAGACAGTAAATAAAGTTGGCAAATGTAAAAAATAGATTTTACAGACAAATACAGATTATTTAGCACAACTGCATCACGGACGGTGGTGCAGCGCTGCCGGGGATAAATGTGTAAATTGTCAGACACAATTAACTTACATTTCACATTTTATTCATCTTTTTTTATTTTTTATTTAACCAGGTAAGTTGACTAAGAACAATTTCTTGTTTACAGCAACAACCTGGGAGCAATTAGGGTAAAGTGTCTTGCCCAAGGAAACAACAACATTTGGCTCAGACGGGAATCGAACTGGAAACCTTCTGACTACAAGTCTGACTCCCTACCCACTAAGCCATCTGCGCCCTATCTACAGTAAATACAAGGAGCAACTTAGCATAAGGTTTGCTCAACTTAGCATAAGGTTTGCCTTGCTCAAGGGCACCCTGACATTTGGCCTGTCTAGAATCACACTTGTATAGTTGGCAAATGTGTAATATGCAACACCTTAAGGCTTCTATGTTTAAAGACCAGTGTGATATGATGGATTGACATGTGCTGTGTGCATGTAGGAAGCATGAGATCGATCTTCAAACATCCCACACCTGTGAGCGGTGACTGACTTGACAAGGCTTAAATGGAAAGTGGAAAACCTAAAATGAGTGGAGAACAGGAGGAAAATCGACCGTGTCACCTGGTCTACATACCGGGTTTTGAGCGGCCGTACACAGATGAGCTTGTTCACTCTTTCCACCTCACCAGCCACTGAGGCTGTAAGTTTTTCTTCATCCATGTAAGTCCCATGACCCCTAGAATGAAAAACAATGGTCCAATCAACATTATATACCCAAACAAATCCATATAATTCCAAACCTTGGGAGAAATAGTACGATCCATTGCAGTGGAACCTTTTGCAGAATCATTTCAGTGGATAACTAGGCTAGCTAGACTGCAGCAAGTGATATGGATTGGGGTTAGCATAACGTGAAAAGCTGGCTAGTTCCTATGAGTGGCACTGTAATATTATTCATCAGACTAAAATTAATTTGTAATAGCTGACATAATCAGCTAATATCTTTCGTGTTCTAAATATCTACTGATCTAAAGGAAACCAAAAAAATATACAGTTAGGAGCATCATTTGACGATTTGTTGACACTACTGTCTCTCGTGTAGACATACCTCATAAACCCCGTATCTGATGTTATCACATCACCGGGAACAACTAAATCTTTCCCGTCTAAAGCAGACAGAGAGGCTGATAAAGAAACTTGTTTGCGTATAGTCGGTAATCTCATGTCCGCAGCCATGCTTACTGTCTTCCAAACGGCGCTTTTATTTGACGTCATAGAATACTTGGCAATCTAAACTTTGAGGAACCGGATTTCCAAATATTCATTCATTCATTCATTCATTCATTCATTCATTCATTCATTGAAAATGTATATCACAATACTTCAAATAGTATGAGAAGTATTATTAAATATATACTGCATTGTTTTGGGAAAACGTTTTGGACATTCTATAGTTGTGTTGTGTCTTGCGCCATCATGTGGATATGCATCAGTTTCCTTAATGTCAATAACATCATTTTACAAAACCCTTACCTTATACATTTTAATAATTTAGCTGACACTTTTATCCATATGGCTTGTATATTGTCTGTTAATAGACAGAATCTGTCACTCAGGTTATATTATTTCCATCTATTAACAGAAAATAACTGAGTTCTATTATATTATCGGTTATTACTTTTAAGGAACTGTCTGTAAAACAATGGATATTGTACCTGCAAAAATGACCAGTATATTTTAGTTTTTTACAGATATTTTTTACAGTGCATGAAAAAGTTAGTTAGTGGCCTAATAATGAGACTCTCAAAGGAATGCTCTCTAAAGTCAAGGGAAGGTTTCTTATTAGCTTTCCCAACAAAGACACATTTATATATATAATACAATTTATTTTTGCGCAGTGTACATTATAATGGTCAACTTGACGTTAAGGTGGTGTTTATCTCACAAACATGCTGGCAAAATCGGTTTTACTCATGTCACGTGTCTGAGAGATCAATAACACAGACAATACAAGGGTATTGAATAAAAATATTAAATATACAGTATTTTACATTTTGTTGACCAGGTTTATCTCTACCATTGTTAGTTTGGTCAGACATTATCTACATATTGGCCTTGTGGTGCTGTTGCAGGATGTACCCTAGTCTTAATCACCCCAGAAAATACAGTTTCCAGCCCTGTTGTCATTGCTACATGTCTACACTAGACCCAGTACCACAGCAATGTCACAAGTAAAACATATTTTAGCTGTATTCATGCCATTCCCTTGTAATATTTGGTCTGTCTTATTGTTACTTGGAATTTAGATTTGCTCCTAACGTTGTTCCTCTCTCCACCACCAGGGGACGCCACAGGAAGAGATTTGAGTCCATGCTAAAGGCTTCAGTTTAAGCCTGTGTCATCCACTCCAGGACATTCCAACCCCAAAGTCCTATTAGAGTCTATCACATTGAAGAAGAAGTGAGTCTAACCTGTTCCCCCAGACTGAATCACTCTGGTGAGAATAGTGTTTGTTGAATGGCAATGTGGTAAAATGTTTCACATCAGGGGGCCAAAGAGTGCACATCTTTAGGCCAAATACCTGAACACTCTTCCAGGTCTGCCAGGAGAATCAATCAATCCATCAATCACATTTATTTGTATAGCACGTTTAAAAACAACACATGTTGGCCAAAGTGCTTTACATACAGCCCAACACAAACAATCTAAGATTATAAAACAAAGTATAAAACAATTGCAGAAATTAATTACATTGAAATGCAAGAGAGAAGACATGAGTTTTTAAATTAGATTTAAATGCGTCAAGGGTGGAACATGATCTAACATGGTGGGGTAAGTTGTTCCATAAGCATGAGGCTGCGACAGAGTATGCCCTGTCTCCTTTTGATTTTAGTCGAGACTTTGGGATGGTTAACTGACATTTTTGTGCTGATCTTAGAGGCCTAGAGGATGTATGATGCTGAAGAAGTTCACTAATATAACCTGGTGCCATTCCATTTAAGCCCTTAAAAACAAATAATAACATCTCATAGTCAACCCTATATTTGATTGGAAGCCAATGAAGGGATGTTAGAACAGGTGTTATACTTGCATATTTCCTAGTCCCGGTTAAAAGCCTAGCAGCAGCATTTTGAACTAACTGCAGACGTGAAAGTGATGCATGAGAAAAACCATAGTACAATGAATTACAATAGTCCAATCTGGACGTAACAAAAGCATGCATAACAACTTCCAAGTCATTAAAAGGTAATAAAGGTTTAAATTTCGCTATATTTCTTAATTGGAAGAAGCCACCTCTAACCACTAAATTTATATGCTTATCAAATTTTAACTCCCCATCAAAAAGGACTCAGAGATTCCTTACTTGATTATGAACCTTCGATTTAAAAAGGCCTAATTGGTTGATTATATGTTTGGAATAATTCGGAGGGCCAAACACAATCACTTTAGTCTTTGATTCATTTAGCTGGAGATGATTGGCTGACATCCACACCTTAATATCATTCAAACAGTCAAAGAGAGAAGGCTGAGTTTCCCCCCATTTTTATAGGGAGATAAAGCTGAGTATCATCAGCATAAGGATGATAATATATATTATGTTTCTTACAAATATCAGCCAATGGAAGCATGTAGATGGAAAGTAGGACTGGACCCAATATCGATCCTTGTGGAACCCCGCACTTCATTCCAGCAGAGGAAGATGAAAAATGTCCTAATTCCACAGAAAATGTTCTCCCAGAAAGATGAGCTAAACCAATTTAAAGCTTCTCCTTGACTTCTATAAAATCTTTGACAGGAAAGACAATTTTGAAATTGGCCGATAGTTCTTTAAATCGGATGAGTCCAAATCTGGCTTTTTTAGAAGGGGTTGCACCACTGCATGCTTAAAACAGGATGGCACAACACTCGATAAGCTGGAGTTCACTGTTGAAAGAAGATCCAAATCAACCACGTCTAGTACCTGAACGAGGAGGCGTGGGGGAATAATGTCTAAAGAACACTGAGTGGGCTTCATTTTGCAGACTAAGTCCACCAAATCAGGAAAATAAATTTATTTAAACTCACTTAAATAATGAGCTAATGAAGATGGAGTGACATAATCAGAGGTAAGGCCTGAAGGTATAATATTAGCTGCAAGAGCATCAATCTTGTTAATGAAATATTCTAGAAAGTTTTCACACATTATCTGATTAATGTTAAGGTCTGTTATTAAGACCGGAATTAAAATTTAATCTATTGTCTTATATAAGGCTTTAGGATTATTAGGAATATTCTTAATGAGATCAGAGAAATATTTTATCTTTGCGGTTTTAGTAGCCTTCTAATATTTGATCATAACATCCCTCAGTATATCATAAGACACCTGCAACTTATATTTCTTCCATTCCTCTCTGCTTTCCTCCACACTTGTCGGAGGCAGCGAGTATCATTATTAAGCCATGGCTATTTTGCATTTATAATTTTAAAAGGAGCACACATGTCCATAATTTCATTACAGATGGAGTTGAACATTGACACTGTATCATTTAAACCCAGACCAGAAGGTGAGGATCCTGGTGTACGCAGTGATGAAGATAGTGTCTAAACATTTGAAAACTCACTGGCTGTTGAAGGTTTTATAGAACGGACATAGCGGCTTAGTGGTTTATAATTTGGGGATAAACTAGAGACTGAGATATTAAAAACGACAGGATTATGATCAGAGAAACAGGCATCCTCCATATCTACATTCAAAACAGGAACACCAAGGGATAAGATCAAATCCAAAGAATGGTGCTGAGTGACACACATAGAAATAGAATGGATAGAAAGGCCATTGAACTGTTTGGCGTGGTCATTCGATTAGTACACAACAAAATGGCGATTGTTATTAGTTGTCACGGTGACAACAGGCAAATCAGTTTAATGTGGAAGTAGACCACTAGATCTTTGCAATAGAATGGTACACATAAAAATGGCTGCCGCTCTGACCATTCTGCTACATTGATTTGAATTTAAATGGCCTTTCTATCCATTCAATTTCTATGGTGACACATGTCCGATCTGGCTCCACATCCTTACCTTCCGCCAGCTAGACCACATACCCAGTGCATGCTGCATTAACTACCTGTTCCTTCAAATCCAAATAAACCCAGAATAGAACAAGATGGTTTTATTATTTAACCCTTAGCAAAGTAAACACACACACCTGTATGGGAGTCAATGCCTGGCAAAAGAGGTATAGGAAATAGTTTGCTAACAGGTGCAAAGGGCAACTGCACTCATCGACCACTTCATTAAGTACACCTTGCTAGTACCATGTTGGACCCCTTTTGCCTTCAGAACTGCCTTCATTCTTTGTGGCATAGATTCAACAAGGTGCTGGAAACATTCCTCAGAGATTTTGGTCCATATTTACATAAGTGTAAATGATGCAGCTGCTGCAGATTTGCAACCACTGCGAATCTGCCATTCCACCAAATCCTAAAGGTGCTCAATTGGATACAGTGAAGTCAATGTCATGTTCAAGAAAACAGTTTGAGATGTGAGCTTTGTAACATGCTGTGTTATCCTGCTGGAAGTAGCCATTAGAAAATGGGTACACTGGATATAAGAGTTAAACATGGTCAGCAACAATACTGGGTGCAGATGGCTCAGTGGTTAGTGAGTCAGACTTGTAGTTGGAAGGTTGCCAGTTCAATTTTACCAAATGGGGTCCTTGAACAAGGAACTTCACCCTAAGTTGCTCAGGTGGAATGTCCCTGTATTTACTGTAAGTAGCTCTGGATACTAGTGTCTGCTGAATGACTAAAATGTAAAGGCTGTGGTATTTAAACAATGCTTAATTGTTACTAAGAGGCCCAAAGTGTGTCAAGAAAACAACCACCAGCCTCAACCATTTATACAAGCCAGGATGGATCCATACTTTCGTGTTGTTTTTGCTTAATTCTTACCCTACCATCTGAATGTTGCAGCAGAAATCAAGACATTTTTCCAATCTTCTATTATCCAATTTAGGTGAACCCATGCAATTTTTAGTCTCAGTTTCCTGTTCTTATCTTACAAGAGTGGCACCCAGTTTGCTCTTTTACTGCTGTAACCCATCTGCTTCAAGGTTCGACGTGTTGTGCATTCAGTGATGCTCTTCTGCAATCCTTGGTTTTAACAAGTGATTATTTCAGTTACTGTTGCCTTTCTATCAGCTTGAACCAGTCTATATTTTCCTGTCTTTAAACATACGATTCACAACATAATAGTCTCTATGTTAGGATACCAAACGCTTCAAACGAGCACTACAAAGACTTAATATCATTATTTATTTGGAATATGGAAAACTCACTTATTTACATTCACATACAGTTTTGAATTACACAATGCTATACTTTAATATACTGTACAGTGTGATAAAGTGACTATGACACAGTGTAGAAGTTTGATGGAACTGAAATGCTGCTCTGCATTTTTCTGTACAATGTACATTACATTGGAAATCTCTGTTCCCTTACTTGCTGTCCCCTTTTGTTGGTAGGGTTATGATAAATGGACGTAATGTGAGGATAATTTAATTAACCCATGTAATCACTTGTGACTGAAAGAAAAACAATACTGATTAGGCTCTAAGTGTTACATGATTTAAGAAAAATATTGTAGACATGGGATTAAATGGGTTAATGAATATACCACTAACAAAAAAAAATCTGATATGTTAACAAAAGGTGTTTGTTTGACCAGTAGTACAGAACGCTTGTTTGGCCAGTAGTATTCTTAACTAGCATAGCTAGTTAACTACTTCCTTTGCTATACCAACAGTAAAGTTACTCTCAAAACACTTAAAACCAAAATGTAATCGTTCTGTTTTTTCGTGGCCAATAGTATACTCATTTATGACATTACATTTATGAAAAATTAAATTATAAAACCTAATAAGACTCTGCAGACTATATTGTAAAAACAAAACAAAAAAGGCAACCAGTAAATATTGTGAGAACACCTGGACTATCAGTTTGACTCACAATATACCCAGGCATACAATCTGTCCCAACACAAAAGTTCATGCCAGCCATGTCAGCAAACAATGGCTGCCCATCCTCTCTGAAAACAAGAGACCTGTGACCCAGGTGTGCAGGGGTAAAGTGCAGAGTTGTTTGCATTAGCCAGTGTCTCTTTCCTGTCTACTATCATAACACCATGGTGGGGATATGGTGAACCAGGGGCCTCTGGTGCTGGGACAGGCTGCTGATCTGTGGAGGTGAGGCTTGTGAGACAGTGTCTGTGCCACCCAACCCGGGTCGGTGCCTGGCACTTTTCTGGTGTGCCCGCAGCCCTGCTAGTTGGGAGTAGGCACTCTGGCACACATGGCACTTGTAGGGTCTCTCTCCAGTGTGCAGACGCACGTGGTTACGCAGAGTGGACGACTGGCTGAAGCGGCGGTTGCAGAAGCGGCAGACGAATGGCTTGTCCAGTGTGTGGATGCGCATGTGGGAGCGCAGGTTGCTACGCGAGTTGAAGCCCCGGTGACAGATGACGCAGCGCATTCGGCTGGACGTGGATGAGGAAGATGAGGAAGATGATGAGGGGGAGCAAGATGAAGAGCCATCACAGGAGTGGGAGTCCTCTGTCAGGGGAAAGACAAAGACAAGGCACTGTGAATGACACCGACAACTCCACCCCCCAGCTCTTCGCTCAATCCAGCACACTTGGACCTCCTTCCCTGATCCCCCCCAATGCCCATTCGTCCCCACGCCCAATCCTCACTCCCGTCCCCCAAAAAGACAACCTAACAGAAACACAACATAACAAGTCCTAAACAATGCATTAAAATAACTAAATTAAATAAATGGGCAGAAGACACAAGACGACAAACAAATAGACAATAGGAGTCAAAATTAAGTATAGCTATAAAAGAAATAAAAGTCTGCCATTTATCCACAAATATGGAATTATGATCCTCTAAAAAATGTTTCAGATAACACATAATGTCCCTCAGCCACAGAGGTTGTGGGAGCCTGGGAAGATTTCAACTGCAACAAAATCCTACGTCGAGCTTGTAGCGATGTAAAGGCAACAATGTCTGCATTTTTAGGACCGCTATTACTTTTTCGTGGAATAGTCATGTAAGTTGATCAAACGTTTTGCGACACTTTCACGTACTAAGCACTTTTTGGTGACTATATACCACAATTTCTTTAGTGGCTTAAAACAAGCCCAGTGTAAGTAGCTTAAATGTTTGTAGGGTGGAGTTCGGCAATGGTGGACGGGCGTATAATTCGCCAACTCTCATCACAGTGTTTGCGAGTTCCTATCCAGTTTGACACTTTGGGTGTTTTTTTGTTCTCCATTCCAGTGTGATGCAGAGGTGCTGCACGTGATTTGTAGACAGGCAATTGTTTTATGTAATGTTAGAACCCTAACCGCACTAGAATGTTGCCTAACCTTAACCATTTCCTGTAAGGTGTTGCCTAACCTTAACCTTTCTCCCAGGCCGCTTTCACTTTTGTCATATAGACATGTAAAACAAATTGTGGTAGTCATGAAAAAAGTGTCCCAGTAGTCCCTCAGCTTAGGGCATTAAAAAAAACTAATGATAAAGGTGACATGGGGAGGCACAACATCTGTGACTAACATCAATCACAGTATAGGGTGAGCTTTCAGATAGTCTGGACTTTGCGAATTGAACTCTATGAACTGCCTTAAACTGTATATGTCCTAGACAGGCAGAAGATGTATTTGACCTTACTCTGTCTATCACCTCACTCCACCACTCCTTTGTAAATACAACACCCACTTCCCAGTCCTAGGCAGATTTAGTTTTGTTAGAGCTTCTTACCATTTCGACTCTTTTTCTGATGCTCATCCTCAGAACTGGGAACGCCGGGAATACCAAGGAAGGTATTATGAGAGTTTCCATACCACACCAGGAGCTCCTGGTCTGGAGGGATAGTCTGTTCAGAGCATTAGAGGGAAAATATTAAGGAAAGGGTATAATAAGAGGTTAACCACACTATATGTGGAGATGCATTGGTTTCCAATGGTAGGTAGCCTACTCTCAACTAACCCTGTCAACTCCATAGTTCTCTTTTCAGCCAGAAGGATGTGCTGTTCACCAGCCAACAAACTTTCTTTTAGCTACGGCAGATTCAATCCTTAAATTCAGAGTTTTTGTATAGCAACAATGACTGCCTGAAAATCAATTCAACGAATACAAAACTGGTTCATATAATGGAGGCAACATAAAATGCTACGTGAAGCATCATAGTATGACATGTCCAGGTCTTTCCGTCAGTTAAGATTGACAGTATAATTCCGCGTGCTTACCTCCAAAGCTCTGTAAAAGATGCTGCTTCCGATCTGCACAACCTCCAGGTTTTGCTCCTGTTCGTTGCGTGCACATTTGATGTAGGTCATCCAGCTACGATGGTCCTCCTGACTGGCATCGATGAAATAGCGCACAGTACTGTCCTCATTGAACACCTAAAAACAGCAGAGTCTGTGAGTCGCGTACATTGTCAATACAGCTCTTAATTGCCCAAACATGCAGCTGACAGCCATTAATTGCTGTCTTTGTCGCATTATTCTCCTGTCATAATTAAGCAAATCAGTCCCTACACACAGATGTTTCTTACCTCCCACATGAGGTTGTTGTTTTTGAGAAGATCCACGTGTTCAGGGGATATTACTCTGCCACTAAATGGACCCATCTCTGTGCCTGTCTTGATCCAGGCTTTGGAGAAAATGCCCAGGCCCTCGCCAGGGATGGAGCTCTGGGCAATGATCACCTCACTGGGAAGCACCAAGCTAGACAGTTTTTGAACCTCTGCAAGGAACAAAACATGTTTTACTGCTGTATACAGTTAAAATCGGTAAATTTGGTCAGCCCATGCTCAGGCTATTAATGCAGGGAGGAGAAATATGTTAGTGAAACATAACCTGAATTTTCCTTAACAGAAGATGGGGAAGCAATACATTAATATGGTATTAAAATTCAGGCATTGTGTCATTATAATTACAAACTGGTCATTTAATTTAATAAAGTTTAATAGCCTATATTTAATAGTTACAAATAAAGATTTAAGTAAAGACCTTAAACACACAAAATATTTAGCTAGGCCTATTTAAAGAACGCTTTGAAAAAACGTTATTTGGGTTAAAATCACATTTCTTCACGAATTTGTCGATTTACATTTTGTAAAAACATAGTACATAAATCACGTTTTTTTGGTCACGAAATGCAACATCCTAGCCTAAACCCCGTTTAATTTGATTTAACTGATGAATTGAAAGTTATTGTGTAATAGAAAGAAAAAACTCGGAAAGCATTTTCATCCTCATTCAAAACGGAGAAAGAAATCTCTTGGGATTATTTAATGCCAGAATCAAAGAAATGTATTCCAGGCTGCGAAAAGACGGCCCGAAGAGAGGTTAAATGGTCTTCTATTGCTCAGGGTCCAGCAATTTGTCATGCTTCAGATGTGATATTCATTATACCCTACTGGAAAGAAACGGCTAATTCCAAATTCATTATCCTTTTAAGAACTTTGTAGCAATAAATTTGCGCTGAATGAAATTAGGACTTGTTTAAAAGACCCAGGAATTTCTCAAACAAAAAAATGGAAAGGCGATTAGGTGGTTGACATGGTATGAATGGCAATAGAATTAGCCTTCACGGCGCATTATCTGAGGAACAGCAATCTTTTAAGGCGAGAGAAAGAGAAAAGCGCTGGAGCCCAATAGCTGCCAAAAGAGGAAAAGAGACTGTCCGGAGATTGATGAATGAGGGATAAAACCCTGGACATCTCCAAGAAAAGGAACCATTCTCTCCGCTTGGTTTAAGTGGAAACTTTCTCAGGTCAAGCACAAAGTTAACCAAATGAATTTAATACCCTTCTTCTTTCAGTCAGCAACAGTTACACGCTTAACAAGTTTCTAAATGCAAGGTCTCTAAAAGCACTAAGTGGGCTAATGCGCTAAATGGGTGGAAATAAAGGGGCAAATAAGAGAAATACTGGAGAACAGCAATGAGAAAGTCAGAGACCTTGGGAATAAATCTAGAACAGAGAAGTGAAGGTTCCCCTTTTCTTTGGTTAACTCTCAATGACACATTATGAAACCTCGCGTAGGTGCTTTTGAATACATGCCACCTAAATGCCTATTTTACGGGTTTTAGTAAATTGTCAACAAGAGAGACATGATGCTAAGTCTGTACTAGCAAAGACAGATTGTGAAATTAAATGTGATCGAAATAAGCTAGTGTAGCTACCGTTCACACCAGGTCTACGTTTATATGCATTCCTTAAATTGTTAGGTAGGCTATAATGTGCACATGCAAACGTGCAGACAACAATTAACAAAAACATTGACCCTACTCATATTTGTCATAATGTTTCCTCATAATAGCTTATTTGGGCTATGCAGCCTAAAGATCAAAGAAATACAACATGTTTTCAATAATCAGGTTTAAAAATACACATTTATTGGCCGGCTGCCACCCCAGAAATCACTGGATGAACAGTGCAACTTACCTCCAACGAAGGATTGCGCAAGGACCTCAGCGGTAAAGGCTGTTTTGGGACTGATGCTGTTCTGCCTCTCCTCCATCAGATGCTCCCCAATTACATTTCTCCACCGTCCGTACAGGAAACTATGCAGAATGTCTGAGGTGATAATATCAGACAAAGACCGACTCTGACATTTAAATCCAGGTTTACGGGTTAAAGTCTCTGCGGGTAATACCGAACCCATCTGGCAAACTATTGTAGACCGTGGTCAGGTATGAACGCCTGTAAATGTAAAGTGGATATTCCTTCCCGTAAGACAGCTAGGTGGAAAATGTTCCGTCCTCCCGCGGTGAGGG
>JACXGM010000197.1:74836-87454 GCA_016801145.1 Umbra pygmaea
GAGAGAGAGAGAGAGAGAGAGAGAGAGAGAGAGAGAGAGAGAAGTGCGAGGGGGGAAATATCTATAGTGTGTTTGTGTGGGGAGAGAGAGAGAGAGAGAGGGAGTGAGTGAGTGAGTGAGTGAGTGAGAAAGAGTGAAATGGAGAGGGAGACAAGTTGCCTAACCCGAGGCTACTCAGCTAATCTCTTTACTGCACACTTGCACGTTTCTGTGTTCATCTGACGGTAAATAGATATTAACGAATAAGCGTCATAGTGGTAGGGTTTGATACGTTTGTAAAACTTAGCGTCCTTCAGTAATCGCATATATTCTTGATAGATGTCCAATACGGCCTTCCATAAAACGAATTCAGAAAACCCAACCTCTTAAACTGGTCAAAATAAAAATGGTTTACATTTTATTGTTAGGGTCTATTCATAAACAGAACATTTAGCATTAGCGTCTACAGATACAATCAAAATGTTCTTTCCATAGGTCTATTCCATTCAAATGTGTTATAGTGTACAGCACAATGAAGGTAGCCTATTGAATCCCACTATTATTTAACAGAATAAAAATGCTGTCAATTTTAAACTGGTTCAACAATTAGTTAAATTTTTGGTCTGTCTTTAAAATTAGGTCATTGGGTCTGGGAGTTGCTAAAACGTTCTTTCTCAGGCATTCGGTATTCATGTTGTCGGCAATATTAATTTTCTTCCAGGGAGTTATAGTGCGGGAATAATAGAATAGAAACAAGCTCAACGCGCTTTACAGCATTGTTCCCATGCAAAAAATGCAAAGCTGCTTTGACGTGGTTCACTACTCTAGCCCTTGTTGAAGTAAGCGGTTTAATATTCATGGATGTTCATAGCCCTTCAGTATATTGTGACAGCGTTTAGATGAGTATATACAGACCCTTTCTTCTCAATAGCCATCGTTCTCTCTCTTTTTTCCTCTATTTTTCGGGCTTGATGGACTGGGGGTAAATTAGCAGTTTTCCCTCACTTCCAGCAGAGAAAACATCTTTATTCCATACCCGGCTCGAGGGTTTCCTATTCAGTTCATCTCCAAGTAATGTCAGGGGCAAATCAATCTTTCATGGTGTTTTGAGGGTAGTTTGACACCCATGCAGTCCGCCTTTCTTTCCAAACGCTGCAAGGAGATGGTCCGAAAAGTTGGTCTCTGACGAATATGGACTATAGTTAGCCTTATCGGATGTAGAAGACATGGATTAAATATAGAAAGTTTAGAAGGGGATGATCTGAACGCAGAAATAGTGGAACGAAAAGGTGAGTGACACGAACAAAAAATATACTACTGTGAAAGCCGCGGGTTTTTATAGGAGCCCCAACTGTTTGTCCCGTTTCACATAAGAAATGTCCCCTCTCTAAAGTGATTGAAATGTACCACATTTCAATATATATTGGCTTCAACTTGTGAAATGAAATGGCAGAGCAATAGGGAAAGAACTATTATTAATTAAATATTATTTCAATTGGGTAACGCATGGATTTGATTTGATCTGCTTATATATGGATTGTTCAACAAATGTATTGATAAGACATTCAAAACATTTAAAAATGTATTATGTGTTAATTAAACAATTTAATATATAGGCCTATTACTTCTGATCAGCAACGTATTTCAAAGAAACAAAGTAGCCCATGTGTATTAAATCATTCTTAATATTTAAATTGCCATTGTAGTAACTTGGGAAATCTTATCCAGATGAATATTGTATACATATATTATTGTTACAAACGTACACATATGCTTGTACATATTATTTTATCAAATGTGCATTAGTCTCCCCATTCACCGACTCTTCGCTAATGCCTACCTGCTCTGTAGATAAGAATTTATATTTGCGATCTACAAAAATAAAAGCGTTTTTATAATTGATTCATAAGTAATTATTTCAATTCAATGAGTAAAGTATATCCGCATGTTCTAGATATTATTTAATTTATTTTACTTCACTTTTGCGCTTTCACTAAAAGCATTATTTTCTACGTAAAAGCACACATTTGTAATTTGACATAATCAGCTGTTCATAATTATTTCAATCACCCTAATTCTTAACGACAATATCGTCCCCTTAGAAAATAACCTTAAAACTTAATAACCCCCCATTACGTTAACACATTCAAACTATGTATTTAAAGGCTACATTATATTTAAACGGAGCAATTAATTTAACATCCCTTAACAAATACAGGCATCAAATCCTACACGTATTAATATTTTACCAAATAGCTACTTGCCAGTCATACATTTGATCATTTTTTCCTTACATTTTTTTACTCAATTTACAAAAACGTTAATAATACTGGTTTGGGTGTTTGTCCTACCTAACTACACCACATTCAAAATAATTATGCAAATTGGAATTAAGTGTCATAAACATTAAATATTTAGTTTTTCATTCAAACTCATGGATAGTATTGTCTCCTCTCCTTGGATCACTGAAATCAATCTCAGACACCTATGATAATTAGTTTGCTAGGTGAGCCCAAATAAAGGAAAACTACTTAAGAAGGATGTTCCACATTATTAAGCAGGCCACAGGTTTCAAGCAATATGGGAAAGAGAAAGGATCTCTGCTGTGGAAAAGTGCAATGCCTTGGACAGTAGATATTTCACCAAAACTTAAAGGTACAATATGTAATATCAATCAAAACAATAACAAAATACATACTTTGCATTAAAAGCAAACATCACTATACACATATTATATATATTTCTTAGTTGTGTACTTACATTATCCTTAATGTTTCCACTAACTTTCAAATCCAGAGAAATTTGTAATATAATTCGAAGACACGGGACGTTTCATTTTGTCGCCCGTAAATGGCGTCATATAACCTGTGACTACTCTAGTTGTTTTAAGGTCCAGGGAGCCGCCAAACATAACGTGAATAAAGTTATAATTTTTGAACAATATATTACTTTGTCAGTGAAATTTTTTTTCTGCCGGAGATGCTAGATTGGAAGGTTGTCATTGACAACGATAACAAAACCCATGATCCCACGCAACCTCCCGACGTCATCCAAGTACATCTTTTGCTATTGTTTTGATTGAGAGTCCCCTGGCGGCCAAAAATTACATATTGCACGTTTAAGCGTGATTATTGTACTGTGAAGAGATTTGTGGCTGATTCAGAGCACAGATTTGTGCAGATAAAGGCATAATGAGAAAGGTAACTGCCAGACAAATTCATCAGATTAAGAGAGCAGCTGCTAAAATGCCATTACAAAGCAGCAAACAGGTATTTGAAGCTGCTGGTGCCTCTGGAGTCCCGCAAACCTTATGTGTAGGATCCTCCAGAAGGTTGCAGTTGCACATGTAGTATTCGGCCACCCCTGACTAATGCTCAAGCAGAATTGGTTGCAGTGGGCACAGAATTACATGAACACTAATTTTCAAACAGTCTTGTCTACTGATGATTACTGTGCAACCCTGGATGGTCCAGGTGGAGAGTAATGGATGGCCACCATGTCCCAATAAGGCTGCGACATCAGCAAGGAGGTAGCGGAATCATGTTTTGGGCCAGAATTATGGGGAGAGAGCTGGTAGGCCCCTTTAGGGTCCCTGAAGGTGTGAAAATGACCTCGGCAAAGTATATGGATTCTGACTGACCACTTTCTTCCATGGTACAAGAAGAACCATGCCTTCTGTAGCAAAATCATCATCTCATGCTGCAAAGAATACCTCCCCTGGATATTCTATATACTAGATCCTCCCGTCCTCAACCCTATGGAGAACCTTTGGAACATCATTAAGCAAAAGGTATGAGTGTGGAGGGCAGTTCACATCAAAACAGCAGCTCTTCTGACATCCTGCAAAGAAATTCATGCAGAAACTCTACAGAAACACACAAGTTCAACGGTGGCAAGAATAGTGAAGGTGAAATCAAAGAAGGGGTCCTATGTTAACATGTAACTTGCCCTGTTAAAATGTGTTTGATGAAATAGCTTTTAATTAAAATGAATATATGCTGCAAATTCAACAAATGACAATTTTCAGTTCTTTACAACCTATAGAATGTTTTCCAACTCTGTTGTGCATAATAACTTGGAACAGTGTATTTTGAGTTTTTGTATTATTGAAAAAGTCTGTTTTCATGGGTGGGTTTGTTCAATTAAATTCAACTTATACCCTAATGGTTGGTGATTTAGATTATACTGTCATTTGCATCGACTATTTAGGAATCAGTGTAAAAAATGTTTTACATAATTTGGAATGCGGTGTATGTAGGCCTATATTAGAATACCACTATATGCTCCACTAGCTGCAAACTTGCCCTAGAAAAGCACATACTGCCAAATTGTCAAATGGTAACTCAGCAGAGAACTGGCAGACTCTTTGGGTTATTATAAAAGACTACGGTGGATATCGCAGCATGGTGCATGGAGTAGATCAGCTTATCCACGGGAAAGGAGAGACAGGTCTAGTTAGACTCAGGATGGGAGAGGAAGGACACCTGCAAAATGAAACAGGCATTTTAAAGGGGACAATGAACGCATATGTACGTGTGAGAGCACAGACAGACCCTGTTCAAATAAGACCCAATTACAACCAACCATCAGTCTTGGCAATACTGCTATGAAAATGATGAGCTTGTTAAAAAGACGAAACCAATAACACAGATAATAAAAAGCCTGCACTTAAATAATGTGTCTCTGTTTTATTACTCAGTCTGATGAAAACCGACTGCAAACTGGAATTATTTATGGACAGTCCTGCATAAACAAATCAATGAACACACTAGATAAACTATTAACGGCAAACAGCCATCGTGAGCCAGTACAGTGAACATTACACAAGCCGAAAAAACACACTGCCCACATTATGGCGCTCTGTCACTACAGAACACTAAAACCATGACAAATACAGCATATTTCGTATGAATGGTTTGGCTTCATGATCATTGATCTCAAACCTGGTCTGAGGGTGATCAAAAGAACTGAATTATGATGCCTTAGGGACCGGGACTATCCGCAGTAACGTCACATTAGGGAATATCATGGGATGGATTTGGAAACAGCTGTGCAGTGAGGAGAGCAGAGACCCAAGTAGTGTTCACCAGGTCTGAGGATCCCTGCCGTATGCCAAGATGTGGGATGACAAATCTGCTCAGTATCACTGCACTGTGGATGCTCCTTTTGACAATATGAAGAATATTATGTACTATCAAGAACATACCTGCAAAAGCATAAACAATACTAAAGGACATATTCTAAATGTCCTTATTGGATAAGAAGTTCATTTGCATTGTTGATTGAATAAAAATCAGAGTTGATCAATGCATATCATTTCACCACAGACAATAAGTATCTGAAAATAATTTGCATATAGAATATGACGAATACTAAATTCATACAGCAACAAGCTCACAGGATCTTGAGGGAAAAATGTATGTTATTATGGGAACCCTATACAGTTAAGCTTTCACTGATAAGACTGAACAACAGAATCATTTTATCTTTCAAATAACCACATTACAAAAGATGTAAAAACTGTAGTTCTTGGTGTTAAAAATCTGAAAACAATGTATCAGATTACCTAGACCATGCAGTGCTTTGTTACAATGAAATAGCAGGTTAAATAATATCATGCCTATTGATGAACATTGTGCAAGCACAACTAATCCCCTTCTCATTACGATTCCTCTTCAAATTGCATAACATGCACAGCCTAGTGAAATCAGTCCACGATAAACCGCCTACTTATTATTAAAATAACATGAAATACATGTTCTACCGCTTTGGAAGCTGGTCACTAAAACAGAAAGTTGTTTTCAATCTGAAATTCTACACAATGCACCTTTAAGTCACTTATTGTGCTCCATTAATCTTTTGGCCAACCTTACTCCAGGGCATTCAAAAGAACAGCCACTCAATTTAGCAGTCCCATCCGGCCTTCTCTAGCCACCAGACTCAATTCTGACTGATTACTGTACATATTTAGGAGCTATACATGACAGCTAATTGCCATTTTACATAGTGTTTATGTGGAAAGGGAAAGTATGTTTCCAGAGAATATTTACAAAAAGTCACTTGTGAATATTTTGCACAGTCAGTCACTCATCTTTCTTATGGTCAGGTGATTCATAAACAAACACATCAAAGTACAATTGTTGGTCTCAGTGCAAACCAAAGGGTGGATGAAACATGGTATAGGTAGGATTACCATCAGCAAAAACGGAGAAAATTTTCATAATTAGGACAGACAACTAAAGACTAAATTTGCAAATTATATAATCCAGGTGTGTAACGCAGTAATTTACCCAATAAGATTGATGTAATTCCCAAGGATTCGAACATGTTGAGGGGAGCAAAATTTCAAAAGATGTGAGCAAAAAAAATTGCTTCATACATAAAAAAGGTTGAGCTTTAAGAGTTGAAAGACTGGTAAATAAAACTAACCCCTTTTTCTTTTCAAAATCCCATCTCTACTTTGTAACACAACATGTCGCCAACAAAGATGCATACAATGGAGCCATGAAGAAACACTCAATATACTAAGTACAATATCAACATACAGTACCGGTATCTATAAAAGTTTATAATTCACCCACAAGAGGCTTGTGGAATATTTATTCGCACTGTTAAACTAGAAATGTTATAGAAAATGTATTTGTTTATAAAACATACAGTTTGACCTTTATTACTTACTTAACGTATACTCTACATGATCTTCTATCTTACATAGAGCCCTGAAGAAATTGTTTAAACTGAATAGTAACAAACACTGATGTGGCAAAAGCAAAGCTTTCTTACAGCAAAATAAAATCATTTTAACAGAACACAATGAAGGTAGTCTTTTGACATTTTTAATACACTGTTACCTGTACACATGAGGGGGGAAAACACTAAAATTAAACATTTTGAAATTATAATATCCCTTTTCATTAAGCAATGAAGTTAATACTAGATTCATTTCTTAACTAATCAATCATACATATATTAGATCACACGAAGTAGAAAGAAAATGAATTAAAAAGTTATTAGCATTGGACTGTACACGAGTCCACAGTGTGTACTGGATGGGGTGTTAGGGAAACTGGGTGGTACCAAATAAGACAAATTTGATCGTAATACTTTGAATATAAAAAACTACAATTAATTATTACACAGGTAGAATCCAGAGGCTTAGCAGTCTTGAATGATTCAGGTACAAAACATACATAAAAACCTATAATTTCTCATTTTTGTCCATAGCAAGATGCAACATCAAATTTCAAATTACACATTCACGATCTTTGAACATTTTCAGTATGAAAACAGAACAGAAAAACAGGGACCGTTTTCCTGCGATAATGACTCCATGAAAAAAACGTCTTTGATTTAATTATATATATATATATTTTAAATAAAGTATTTTGTCAAGTATCTGAGCATACATACATAGTTTTACAAGATAGCAAAGGCAAAAAACTCACAATACACAACATCCCCTTTTCCCATTTCAGATCATTGTAATAAAAAATTAACCATTACATTTTCATATGCCTAAAAAAAATAAATCTAAGAACTACAAGTTAAACGTCTGTCAAAATATTAGAGAATCCATCTTTGTTTCAAAAATGAAATAAGATATTGCACCTTTTTTTAAACCAGAGTACAATAAAATGACAAAAACAATACAAAGCACAACAGGAATTAAATTAGGAATTGACTGCCATTTGCCAACATCTCTCCTTGTATTTTGTAACAAAAGAATACATTTTCCTGTAACAAAACATCACAGTTTCATCTCACTGAATTAAAATGCTTTATGTAAAAGGAAATGAAAACATTTTTTACACATTCTTAAAACATTTTATGACAAAACAAAAATGTATTCAAGACTGCTAAGCCCATAATTACGATTTTATTGCAACAGAACTAGAAAAAATAGATTATATTGCGTTTGCTGAAATGTTACAACTCCGGGGTTCATTTTGGCGATGTCATTTGAATCAAAAAGGAAAAAATAGAAAACAAAAACAGCTCTCATAAGTCCAAAAGGGATCCCGGATATTGTCCATTCAAAATAATGGTGTACACAAGTATTTAGTAACAATTAAATGTTCCTGATTTAGAAATATTCTTTTTTTATTTTTTATTGTATAAGTCATTCTACAGCTAGTGTTTCTCACTAAGAAAAAAGTAAGTCTTCAAGGCGTTGCAAATCTAGAAACCTCTGTTACAAAAGGTTTGTTTTCATCCTCAGTGATTCAAAAATCTTCAACTAAAAGGGCATCATCTCTAATGATCCTGCAAAACATAGGTTCACGTCAATAAAACAGTAAGGCATACAAAATTAATATTAGCCAATTTAAAACAATATTTCATGTAACAACATTCTGTAATCCCTTCAGCATTCTAAACACTCAAAGGACGTTTTTGGACAGGGCTTGTTGGGTGAAAAGGCTACAGTTGTTACCTGAAGGCCCGGGGTCTGTGTTTGCTGTGCCCCCCCCTGGCTGTAGTAGTGCTGACCCTGCTGCCTATAATACTCCACCCAGGCAGCACTGTAGTCTGAGGGGGGGCTCTGTTGAGAGGCAGGGCCTGCTGCCTGGCCTGGGGAGATGGACAAGTAGTTAGGAGTAAGAAACCCTGAAGTTAAGTTCTTACATGCCTGCCATGTTTCATATAGCATCAACCCACTAACTGGCTTCATGTCTGACTCTAGCAAAAACTGCTATGAAGCCAACTGCTGTCCAAAGGTTTTTCAGGTTTGTGACTCAACTCCCTTGCTAACTACGGGCAAAGCAAATGTGCATAATAAACAATATCAAAATGTACAGGATTGTCAAAGGCCTGAACCATCAGAGATTTACGCTGTCCATAATAGGCCTATTAACATTGATGAGCTGCATCAGACAAATTGCTGCTTGAACAGAGTAACACTGAAGTGTGGACACTTTCCATCCATCACATTTCTTTCCCCATTTTGCTCGGAGCAAGCAAGTTTATTTATATTGCACACTTCATACATAAAGCAATTTAATGTGCTTCATAAAAAAAATACAAAAATACAATAGAATAAAAACTAATACTTGAATAAAAACAAACAATTTAACATGCTTTACTTGAGATTAACTATTTTAGAAGGTAGGTGACTTGCAGAGAAGTTTTATTATTCTAGATGTTTTCACTGCACCTAGATTGGCATTACAGGTACTGTAGTTAATTATTGAAAAAAATTATGACATCTAGTACATACACGCATTACCTGGCTGGAGGCAAGCATCTAAATACAAGAATGTGTGTACATTAAAACAGGCTATAGATTAACAAATTTGAAAATACTGCATTTCACAGTTACGGTATATTTAATCACACCAGAAAGTGTTGGGTCTTACTCTGTTTCTTGTAATACTCCTCCCAGGCTTTGCTGTAATCTGGACCGCTGCTCTGGGCTTGGCTCTGCTGACCTGCGCCAGACAAAACCATCGGGAGTCAATACACACTACCAAATAAATCACTGTTGGCAAAAGTTTGTTTACATCTGCAAATATGGTGCAATGAATGTTTGTGAACAGATGACCTGACCTTTACATGATTCAAAATGAAACATTACACACACATTCTAATTCATTTACGCAGGATTATTATTAATTAAAAATGTCTGTAGATTAAAAATATTGAACGTTAACATGGAATCTTGTGTTTTTTCAAAAAGCTTTAAATTTCTTGTCTGTCCAAAGGACCTTGCCCAGGAGTGTGGCTTGTTCACATACATTCTGGGAGACACAAGATAGGCATTTTTCTCTTAGAAGTAGGGTCTTCCACCATGGAACCCATTTTCATTCAGACAGCGACAGATGTTGCAACTTAACTGTTGATCTTGAAGGACAACTTGGCTACAGTCACGATCACAACCAGTCACATGGGCCTTAACGTCATTCCCATAACAGCAAAGACCACGTATTCAGCAGCCTTTATTTCTGTGTCCTAATGACAAAGTCTTAAATAAAAATTGGTCATTAATTATGTTTTGACAATTTATTTTCAATGTAATGACACCTCGGTGAATAAAGGTATTTCTATCAAAACACAAGACAATTCATGGTTTATTCAAAACTTGTGTCACCCATCATACCTTCTTCGGTTGTTGGCAAATTGTTCCATTTCATAGATTCAAAGCACATTGCTCCAAAACGACTCACACAAAGTATTGCGATTAAGTTTTCGAAAAGGCTTCCTTCTGACAACTGTCCCATGCAGTTCCTTGTTGTGTAAGGTATGCTGTACTGTGGACCGGTCAACAACTACTCCATTGTCAGCTAAACCAGGGGTTCCCAACCAGGAGGCTGGTGAATCTTGAGGAGGATGGCCTCATTAATGTCTGGACTTGAGTAAATGGTATTGATTTCAACACATGAAATGCACCGTGAGATACCATTTCATTTGCTTCAGTACACACATTAATACCACTACCTCAAAATGGGGTACCTAAAGTTCCATGTGGAGCAACTTTTTTATAGGGTGGACATTTTTTTATTTTATTTTTTCAACTATAAGTTTGGGTAGATCAAACCTTCCAATAATATAGTCAGTTACTCAAACAAAAGTAAACTTAATTAATTACCAGATCGATGTAAAAATGCTCATCAATAGCAAAACAATCCGCATAATTTGGTCAGTTCAGTTGCTTTACTTAACTTCTGTGTCCATACTATTTGCTAATCCGGCCTGGATTAAGCAGCACAAAGAAATTCAAAACCTAATCTAAACCACTTATGATTTCTCATTGGATGTTATCCATCTACATTTAAGCACCATAAAACATTAAGTTACGAATGCTTAAGTGTTTTATTAACCGAAAACTGGGAACGAATACAATATTCATAATTTTATTAATTGTAGCATGTGTTCACCCACCCATTATATTATTTTTATGATGAAAGAGTTGCTATATGCACAACATACTTCGTTTTGACTGTAAAATATACATGTAGCTGTTTTAGAGACAAAATAATAGCTTAAACTACTGTCACTTCATAGACGCGTGTAAATTGAATTATTATAGAGACCGACCATCGAAATTCGAACAGTAACTAACAAACTATCGGTTGTATGCTTTCACTGAAGACAAAAAGCACACTTCAGTATCCATTTTCCACTGAAAACAGTGGAGACAAAACTTTCCTTATATGCCAGTTTCTGCTGACAAGGAAGATGAATGTTGACCATGATTTCAGCTCGTTCCGGGGTGTTCCTTCTGCCGTATTTTACAGTACACTCGCCTTCTGTCTGGGGCGTTCCTCCTGCCGTATTCTATAGTAGCTACTGTAGATGGCACCCAGATTGACAAAAGCCCACCCAAATAGTACAGTAGGCTATATGAATGAAACAGCATTCCAGGTTGGAATACAATGTATTCAGCAGTGTCGCACAGCGCAGCATTCCGGACGTTGTCTATTCAAATACACCGGTATGGTGGTATATAAAAAATTCACATCATGACAAAAATAAATACTGGTATTCGGTGTGAACCGGTATACCGCCCAGCACTAAGATTGATGCATGAAATATATAACAAATTTATCAACTTAGTGAAATGACAACATTTTCAGACACACCTAAAGTCACCTTTTCAGAAAACTTTAGGTATTCTTAGATGCTTGCTGACATGACAGGCAATGAGATTTGCAATTGCAAACATTTGACATGTGAGTGACCAGAGGGACTAACTGTCTCAAGGCTGTCTAAAACAACCAGGAATCCAATCTCAAATAAAAAGACAACAGTGGCCATCAAAAAGTAGCAGGCCCTCACAGCAGCACATGATACACCGTGAGTCCAGGATCCAGTGAGACAGATATCAGGTGTCACACAAGCGACAAGGGTAATGCGCCATGTCAGTATTAAGCTCCCTTCACTTATCTTCCCCAGTAGACTGACACTTGCCTAGCTTTTTATAATACAGCTCCCATGCTTTGGAATAGTCCAGGTGGCCAGTCTGGGATCCATTGAGACCTGCAACCAGACACAGATACACCTGTTGGAGGACAGAGTTACTGCATGAGGGCCCTTCAGTGGAGGCTGTGGCTGACCATCCAGAATTGACCCTGTATGTCTTTTGGGCCACGTTTACACACCGATAGATTCACAAATCCGCTCGAGCCGAAACAAAATCATTTCCATACTGTTTGTATTTACACCGTCATGACTCCAGGCCGCAATCGGGCGTTTGTGGGTGTGTCATTCAATACGTTTTGAGCTGGGTGCCTGAGTACTTCGTTCAGAAAACATCCCAGCCCATTGACTTACAGTGAAGAGTTTCACCTCAAAACACATTTCTCCTGGGTTGCTAGCAAAGCCCCCGGTGGATCTTTTAATTTATCTGGTACGCTATCTCCAATGGTCGCTTGAAATTCAAGAGACCAACATTTTTACACAGTACAATTGTGTCTCGTCCCAACATCGGCTCGAGCAAATTCGGAAAATGTTGCTGAAATCTATCGTAGTGTAAAAAACCTCTGTCTCTACCACATTACCCTAACGTACCCCCCAGAACTAACATATCCTCCCAGCCCCAAGGAAAACTTCCCTGGAGTGAAAATGTGCTTTAAAAAGAGAGCGTCATTCAGAGAGAGAGAGCGTCATTCAGAGAGAGAGAGCGTCATTCAGAGAGAGAGAGCG